>JAXQQM020085913.1:0-29384 GCA_034641835.2 Pinus albicaulis
TCTATAATGGTGTTGGGTGTTAGCCACCTATAAATTTGTTATAGCAAAAGGTGGCTAAAACTTTTTTGAGGCTTCAGGGAACAAATTTTATTGCTAAAAAGTGTTGGATCTTGAAGACTCTTGAAGGCCTCATTCCTCTGTCCATAATCTTCACTACTGTGCATATTCTACATTCAGAAATCCTGCAGATTTCCAAGACAGATTAATGTTGCCAGCACCATTTTCCTTTTTTCCCTTCTTCCAAAACTGACCTCATTTTAACCCCTTCATCCCCCATGAAAAACCCTCACTTTCACTTTTCTCCCTTTTCCCTTATTCAGAATCCCTTGATAAGGTTTAAAGACTTCTTCTTTGCCTTATCGGAACCCCTCTAAACCTTTGAAAACCATTGAAAACCCATAAAAATTACATTTTTATTGATTGTAGACTTAAGCCCCCTTGGGCTAAGTCTTTAACCCATTCCCTCCATACGCCCAGGCGCCAGAACCGAGCGCCAGCCTTCCAAGCGCTTATCGCATTTCCTAATTGCTATTATCCCCCATTTTTTAAACCCACGGCCACATATTTCTCCATATAACCCACGGCCCCGCAGTCGGGCGCCAAGCCGCATTATAAATTAATATAAACCTTCAGTTATATTAATTTTTCGATTTTTATTTTATTATAAACTTTTCGCCGGTGCAAAAACCCCAGTCAATCTCCACCGCCGATCTGATCTGCAGATCGACGACGCGGATTCTATCACCCCGGTGGTCACCTCCATCCACTCACCGACTGCAAAACCGGGCGGTTTTCATCGCACCACTTCCAAGCGCGCACCGGTTTCTTCCATTTCGGAGCAATTCCATACACTGGCCGACACGTGTCTTGGGCACTGTTCATGAAACCGCCGTCCATCGCGCGTTAAAGTTTGGACGTGGACCCAGCGCGATATGGACGTCCACCATCCGATCTGAGGTCGCCCATCGGATGACGATCGCTCACCGAAGATGCCCAAGCGATAACCAGGCTACGGTGCAGCGTTTAAAAGATCTCTGTCGTCGATCTGATCTGCAAATCGATGGCCCAAATTCCATCGCCCGGTCCCCTCGTCCACAGTAGTGCCGGTGGTCCCAATGCCACATCAGCGTCCACGCGGCAGATTTCTATTGGGCTGGTTTCCATGGTTCCTCGTCCAGTCAGCAAATCCGAACCCGGGAATTTTATTCAACATGGTTTAATTAAAATCTTGATGTCCGGTCACATTTTCTAAAGTTTTTAACGCCTTTTCTCCGTTGTTGATCGCTTGGGCTAATCTCATCCGATGGCCCACGATCTTCCCTTCACCTCTGCTCCTAGCCGTCAATCTCTGCGCAATCGACGGCTCTGATTTAAATTATTCTTCCACCTTCCTTTTTTTTTCCCCCAATCAATCTCGATCGTTGGATGATGCCATCCAACGGCCCTGCTCTTTGCACGTGCTTTCTGAAGCAGCAGACCTATGTATGCAGGATTTTATAATGTTTTTTGTATTTTGGAGGGTTTTCAATGGTTTTTCCGCCATGTCCGAAGAAAATTGAAAAGCAGAGGGTGACGATCCTCCCACCTCTGATCCATCAAAGAAAATCCTTCGCAGGATCTAAAATTCACATTTCATCGGTGTTTCCTCAGGCATTGATGCCATATCATCCCTGCGCGACCCTGCACACCAGCGAAAAACACCATGAATCGACCACAGTCAAAGAAGTATCAACGCCGAAGATAAAATTTATCAGGACAGAAAATTGAAGACAGATTTATGGGGATTACGGCTAAAAATGGATTATCATAAGCCTAAACCACAGTTAAAAAGAAAATCATGACTGTTTTATTGGAAAAGAGACCTCCACTGTCACCTCAGGGGCTAATTAAAACTTCCAGCCGCCGCAGAGCCACCTACAGCCTCAAATCAATCAAAGAAGGTCGAAGTTATTACCAGACCAGGAGATATTTAGCATCAATACAGCTGAACAGTTATTTCAACCAAAGAAACTTATTTTAGCTGTCAGCAGAAGTTATTTCAAGAATGATGAGAAGCCTTGAAGTCAACAAATTCTTTCCAACAAACCTAATAGTTAATGTAAATGATTTTATATGGAGGACACCTATGTAAGTTGCTTCATTGAGCCCCCAAAGGCCAAGTAGCCATTTAAGTCTGTATTAATTAGTTTTTGAGATATTTTATCAGATCTCACCTCCTCATTCTTCTATATATACTTCTGAAGAAGATGAGTGAGGGGTTGGTTGATCACTAGTTGTAATATTGAAACTTTTTGAAATAATACATAGTCTGTTGAAGTTGAAGAACAAATTGAAGTCTTGGAAGCCTTGATTATGCCGTTGCATGTTTGTTCCTGAGAAGGCTCTATCATTGGATCCATGAGCTTGGCTATTGGTGAAGTATTCTGAACTGTTTAATGTTTTCTCCTGTTTTCATTTTGTTCCGTAATTCCTTACTACAGTAGGTTGAAAGTTTTAGGCTAAGAAATGACTCCTGGAAGCACCTTAGACCTGTTCATCCTTCACTGTTTCATGTTTTCTTCTGCTGAAGTATTTTAGAGTCTTTAACCTCTCTCTTTAGTCTTCATGCTTGTGTATTTCCTTAATATTTCGAATAGTTGATTTCATCATGATTTATGGTTCTCCCTGCTTGTCTGCCGCCACTTTAAAACTGTTATTGAAGTCTCCCTTTGTAGTTTTATGTTTACAGTGAGTCAAGGAGGTTTGTTCTGATCTTGCCCTTTGTCCTTACTTAAACAGTTGTCTCAAAGGTCTTTATAGTTGTAATCATAGATGTGTTAGGTGTTCCCTCTTCTATGACTGCAGTTATCAGTGAATCTTTTATGTTTTCTAAATCATTTGAAATAAAATCTTTGAGGAAATAGGGTGTTCCCCGAATCTTAGATTTCATTTTAAAATTTGTTTTGAAATCGTTGTTTGCTTAAAGGTGTGATTTGTAGAATTCATGGTTAGCCCTGTCTATCAAAAAGCTCTTTATTGTTCAAATTGTGCTTTCAAATTCCCTTTGTTTGAGAATTAAACTTCTCTTTCCAAATCATTGATGTCCATCACATTCCAAAACCAAAGGATCCTGTGGCCAAGTTAGATTTTCCCTCTGATATCCCATATCCATTGATGAGTATGTTATGACCTCTTCTTGACTCCATTGCCCAATGAACCAGATGTTTCTCCATTCTATATATCTTTCCTAGACCTTTCATGTTCTGTTGTATCAATTCAACCAAACATACAAATAAACACCTACACTTAATAACTAGTCTAAAACCAATACTCAAAGCACACAAGATAAACCTTTGCAAACAAACATTTGAGAGATCCCTCTCTGAGAACAGGAGGAATAGATCCTGGAACTCTAAAGATTGGTTCTGATGTTGCCTTGTCTTTTGATTTGCCAAACTATCAAAACACGGGACACCAACATAATGGCGATCACGGTGGGACGTTGAGTAAAATCCTCAAAACGAAACACTCACTGTCTAGTATAACATGAGTAACCTCCATCAAGCACTACCAATCAATGGTAATCATGATAGGACCTTTTGAATCAGTGACAAACTAATTAATCCTTAGGATTCTCATTAAACCTTATCAAACCTTGAAGGAATCAGTTACCAAGCCATAAGAGTGAACTCTGTATGTTTGACACCCTAGCTAAGTGTTAAATCAGATTTAGGACACTCTCTTAACCTGTAAGACCAAAATAACTCAGAAAACCCCAAAACATTTTAGTTTGGCTTCATAATAAACATGGTGGTGGGACCATTAAATATTTTACCCTCATAAAAGTTCAAAATCTTCCACCTGGCAACTCCACTAGCCCCAGTAGGCCTATTACTTCACTAGTCCTTATAAGCTCTCCTGGGAATGCATTGAGCAAACCCAATCATGGTGTTGGTGGACAGCAAAGTTCAAAATCTTCCACCTGGCGACTCCACAATCCCAAAAGACCTAATGACTCCACTAATAGAAGACTCTGAACAAATTACAGAAATGCAGCCAAGTCCCATAACAGAGTTTCGTTGTGGAATACCAAGTATACTGGTAGAACTTAAATGTGACGACCTTCCAAAGGTTATCCTTCTCAACTAAAAATTCAATGATAAACCTGAGCTTAAGAAAAATTTTCTAGAATTGATAGTTGAAAGGTATGAAACTGAAATTGAAATTTTAAACTCACAAGAACAATCTTATCAGTTCAGAGACTCTACAACATTTTTTGAAAGTCTCCCTCCCCCAAAACAAAGAGAAATTTCACTGCCTTTTGATTTGCAGGAAAAGGATGATGGTGCTTCCATGAACTACCCTATAAATGCAGTGAACCAAGCTGTCTGGCATGTAGACAATCAGTCAGTCATGGGGGGCCTAAAGGAAGAAGATCCACATATTGGTCTCGTTGATCCTGTGGCAGAGTGTGTGGAAGTCCAAATTGGCTCAAATTCTCGAGCATGGATCCTTTGCAAGAGTCAAAGACATAAAATGTTGTCACCTTCTATGACAGCCTTGATTTTAAAGCTTAAAATTCAATATGTATTATGGCTACCTCTTACTAGTAACCAGTTTCTCTATTCCTTTTTGTCACTACTCAACTGGCTACATTGGCACTTTTGTATCATATAAAAATGTAAATATTCCAAGTTAGGTTAGGTTAGATAGGAATGTCAATAAAGGTCAGCTTCGAGCATTTAGTTAGTTTTTTATTTTTTGTCTTTGAAAGAAAAAGAAAAATCTAAAAATGATAGAAAAAAGAAAAGAGGGCAGATTGTAAAACAAGAAAGGTATAGCCCCATACCAAAAAAGAGAAACAAATCTGAAAGTGTGCAAGCTCAAATACCACTCCTAAAAACACACTTCTAGTTAGTCAAACAATTTAATCTTGACTAATTAGCTTTAAATTTTCTGCTGATAGGATAGTGAATTTGATTTGCCAAACTGTTTAATCTTGGCTTATCAGTATATAGTTTAGGATAGAAATCAAAGGTTCAAATATGCTCAAAATCCAAACCTAAATATTCCAAGTAAAGAGAGTGACTCAAATTTGTTTCAAATCCTGAGTCAAACAAAAGGTAAATCTGGTTCTAATTAGCTCAAAATCTGAAACAGGGGATAAGCAAAAAACAACTCAAACAAATTCAAAAATAGAGTTGTAAAAAGAGGAAGGAAGTGCTTTGAAAAATGGGATCTTAAGCCTTCATTTTTGTTTCAATTTTGTGCAAAATAATGTCTATGTGCAGTTGTTCTTATGCCATAGACCAGCATCAAGTTAGACTGTTTAATCCTGACTTGTATGTTTTTAAATTTCTGTTGTAGAATTTAGAGAATAAAAATCTGTTAGACTATTTAATCCTAACAGATTAGTAGATTAGGTAGAGAATCATATGGGCTCAACTGTTTAATCTGAGTCCATGGAGAAATAAGGAGTAGAGATAGATTATTTTTCCTGCTTTCAAAAGAATAAAATTTTGTAAAAGAGTTTTCCAATCCAAGTGCACTCTAATGAAGAAAAAATGTTAGATCTGTAGGATTGGGTAGGTAGAAAGCTTGTTGATGAAAGAACAATTGTTTTTATGGCTACTAATATGTTTTCAAAGGAACATCATCCACAGAAAGAAAGGCAGCCAATGGATGAGGCACAGGTCAGCCTCCCAGAGAATGCAAGTCTAAAGTTCTTGATGCCCTCAAGAAGGCACCATCCCCAAGTGGAGCCACTGTTAGCCACCTATAAATTTGTTATAGCAAAAGGTGGCTAAAACTTTTTTGAGCCTTTAAGGAACAAATTTTATTGCTAAAAAATGTTGGCTCTTGAAGACTCTTGAAGGCCTCATGCCTCTTTCCATAATCTTCACTACTGTGCCTATTCTACATTCAGAAATCCTGCAGATTTCCAAGACAGATTACTGCTGCCAGCACCATTTTCCTTTTTTCCCTTCTTCCAAAACTGACCTCATTTTAACCCCTTCATCCCCCATGAAAAACCCTCACTTTCACGTTTCTCCCTTTTCCCTTATTCAGAATCCATTGATAAGGTTTAAAGACTTCTTCTTTACCTTATCAGAACCCCTCTAAACCTTTGAAAACCATTGAAAACCCATAAAAATTACATTTTTATGGATTGTAGACTTAAGCCCCCTTGGGCTAAGTCTTTAACCCTTTCCCTACATACGCCTAGGCGCCAGAACCAAGCACCAGCCTTCCAAGCGCTTATCGCGTTGCCCAGTTTCTATTAGCCCCCCTTTTTTAAACCCTCAGTCACATATTTCTCCATATAAACCACGGCCCCGCAATCGGGCGCCAAGCCGCATAATAAATTAATATAAACCTTCAGTTATATTAATTTTTCGATTTTTATTTTATTATAAAATTTCCGCCGGTGCAAAAACCCTAGTCAATCTCCACCGTCGATCTGATCTGCAGATCGACGACACGGAGTCTATCACCCCGGTGGTCCCTGCCATCCACTCACAGATTGCAAAACCGGGCGGTTTTCATCGCACCACTTCCGAGCACGCGGCGGTTTCTTCCATTTCGCAGCGATTCCATACGCTAGTCGACACTTGTCTTAGGCACTGTTCATGAAACCTCCGTCCATCACACGTTAAAGTTCGGACGTGGACCCGGCGCGATATGGACGTCCACCATCCGATCTGAGGCCACCCATCAGACGGCGATCGCTCACCGAATATGCCCACGCGATAACCAGGCTATGGCGCGGCGTTTAAAAGACCTCCGTCATCGATCTGATCTGTAGATCGACGGCCCACATTCCATCGCCCAGTCCCCTCGTCCACAGTAGTGCCGATGGTCCCAACGCCACATCAGCGTCCACGCGGCAGATTTCTATTAGGCGGGTTTCCATGGTTACTCGTCTAGTCAGCAAATCTGGACCCGAGAATTTTATTCAACATGGTTTAATTAAAATCTTGATGTCCAGTCACATTTTCTAAAGTTTTTAACGCCTTTTCTCCGTCGTTGATCGCTTGGGCCGATCTCATCCGACAGCCCACGATCGTCCCTTCACCTCCGCTCCTAGCCGTCGATCTTTGCGCAATCGACGGCTCTGATTTAAATTATTATTCTGCCTTCCTTTTGTTTTCCCCTGATCAATATCGACCGTTGGATGATGCCATCCAACAGCCCTTCTCTTTCCACATGCTTTCTGAAGCAGCAGACCTATGTATGCATGATTTTATAATGTTTTTTGTATTTTGCAGGGTTTTCAATGGTTTTTCCGCCATGTCCGAAGAAAATTCAGAAGCAGAAGGTGACGATCCTCTCGCCTCTAATCCATCAAAGAAAATCCTTCGCAGGATCTAAAATTCACGTTTCATCGGTTTTTCCTCAGGCATTGATGCCATATCATCCCTGCGCGACCCTGCACACCAGCGAAAAACACCATGAATCGACCACAATCAGAGAAGTATCAACGCTGAAGATAAAATTTATCAGGACAGAAAATTGAAGACAGATTTATGGGGATTATGGCTAAAAATGGATTATCAGAAGCCTAAACCACAGTTAAAAAGAAAATCATGACTGTTTTATTGGAAAAGAGACCTCCACTGTCACCTTAGGGGCTAATTAAAACTTCCAGCCACCGCAGAGCCACCTACAGCCTCAAAGCAATCAAAGAAGGTCGAAGTTATTACCATACCAGGAGATATTTAGCATCAATACAGCTGAACAGTTATTTCAACCAAAGAAAATCATTGTAGCTGTCAGTAGAAGTTATTTCAAGAATGATGAGAAGCCTTGAAGTCAACAAATTCTTTCCAGCAAACCTAATAGTTAATGTAAATGATTTTATACGGAGGACACCTATGTAAGTTGCTTCATTGAGCCCCCAAAGGCCAAGTAGCCATTTAAGTCTGTATTAATTAGTTTTTGAGATATTTTATCAGATCTCACCTCCTCATTATTCTATATATACTTCTGAAGAAGATGAGTGAGGGGTTGGTTGATCACTAGTTGTAATATTGAAACTTTTTGAAATAATACATAGTCTGTTGAAGTTGAAGAACAAATTGAAGTCTTGGAAGCCTTGATTATGTTGTTGCATGCTTGTTCCTGAGAAGGCTCTATCATTGGATCCATGAGATTGGTTGTTGGTGAAGTATTTTGAATTGTTTAATGTTTTCTCATGTTTTCATTATGTTCCATAATTCCTTACTACAGTAGGTTGAAATTTTTAGGCTAAGAAATGACTCCTGGAAGCACCTTAGACCTGTTCATCCTTCATTGTTTCATGTTTTCTTCTGCTGAAGTATTTTAGAGTCTTTAACCTCTCTCTTTAGTCTTCATGCTTGTTTATTTCCTTAATAGTTCGAATAGTTGGTTTCAACATGATTTATGGTTCTCCCTGCTTGTCTACCGCCACTTTAAAACTGTTATTGAAGTCTCCCTTTGTAGTTTTATGTTTACAGTGAGTCAAGGAGGTTTGTTCTGATCTTGCCCTTTTTCCTTACTTAAACAGTTGTCTCAAAGGTCTTTATAGTTGTAATCATAGATGTGGTAGGTGTTCCCTCTTCTATGACTGCAGTTATCAGTGAATCTTTTATGTTTTTCTAAATCATTTGAAATAAAATCTTTGAGGAAATAGGGTGTTCCCCGAATCTTAGATTTCATTTTAAAAGTTGTTTTGAAATCATTTTTTGCTTAAAGGTGTGATTTGTAGAATTCATGGTTAGCCCTGTCTATCAAAAATCTCTTTATTGTTCAAATTTTGCTTTCAAATTCCCTTTGTTTGAGGATTAAATTTCTCTTTCCAAATCATTGATGTCCATCACATTCCAAAACCAAAGGATCCTATGGCCAAGTTATATTTGCCGTCTGATATCGCATATCCATTGATGAGTATGTTATGACCTCTTCTTGACTCCATTGCCTAATGAACCAGATGTTTCTCCATTCTATATATCTTTCCTAGACCTTTCATGTTCTGTTGTATCAATTCAACCAAACAAACAAATAAACACCTGCACTTAATAACTAGTCTAAAACCAATACTCAAAGCACACAAGATAAACCTTTGCAAACAAACATTTGAGAGATCCCTCTCTGAGAACAGGAGGACTAGATCCTGGAAATCTAAAGATTGGTTCTGATGTTGCCTTGTCTTTTGATTTTCCAAACTATCAAAACACGGGACACCAACATTGGGTACGACCACATGAAAGGATTGTATTGTGATCTCAAAAGGCACATAAGAAGGAAGGCGGTATCCCTAAAATCGAATCCAATCGAAGGAATTGACCAAAATACTTGGAGGCGGTACCATTGAACTGAGATGGTCATCCCTTGGTGTTACTGGAGTAAGAGGAGCATCCTCTTGGACCTCCATCGTGGGAGCAGGAGGAGCAGCTTCTGGAACTACAGGGACGAGAGAGCCTTTCTCCAAGTTCGAGGAATCTGAAGAAACAAGAAGAACGTGAGGGGTATGAGATCCACTCTCGTCATAAAAGATCTGATGAACCATCGGCAGGACCAGATCGACCGATTCCACAACCAATGGTTGGTTTGGAATGGATTCGTGAATTTGAATTTATGAGGAAACGAGATCGACCAAGGATGACCCTTGACCAATCATTGAATCAACTAGTGGAGGACTTGAAGAAAGCTTCTGGTAACCAGCCGGAAGGCTGGGTGCAGAAATAGTAGATTTTTCCAGCACTCTCGTGGCTTCATCCATGTACAGAAAAAGGTGAATGGGATGATTCCCTTCACACAACTTACAGGGATTGGTAATCTTACCCTATTTCTTATGAGTCTTATCATGGCTAGTCGAAGATGTGTCACCAACATGACTTCCATAAGCCAAAGGCAAATACGGACAACCGCTGGACCATAATTCGAGTACCTTGGGAATTCCAGGGCAATCTCGAAGAAAATGGTCACATTTTCACAACATGCAAGGGAATTTGACTTTTCATGAAAGTTTGAATGGTTTATCGATGGAAGGTGTCCTAGGAGCAATAGCTATAGCATTAGCCTCTCGCTTATCTGACTTCTTCTTCTTTGTCTTCTTCTTCTTCTTCTTAGCCACCTGGGTACTGGAATCTAGACTTTCACCAGGCGAAGTAGAAGAGGAGGACGAAGAAATAGGTGAAGAAGGGGAGAGGTCCACCTTAGAATCAACATGATGTTGTTCTGGTGGAGGAGATGGTTGTACAAAGGGCAGAATACTCGAGACCACAAAGGTCGAGAACAACCAGACAGGCAAACTAACAGTTAACCCAGGAAGGGATAATGTTGCCATATAAGTTGCACCAACATTCCCGAAAGCAGGAAAAGGACCAGGATTCCCTTCGGAGGGGATTCCTTGGTTGGTAAACTTCGGAAATGTTGCCATTGCACTAGTACATTTGGGGGAAATTCTGACACTTGGTTCTGACGCTTTTGACCAAATGTCGGAAATTTCCCCAAATCTTTTCAATCCTGCCCGAAACCATCGCTATACCGACGTTTAGAGAAAAATGTCGCAATACCGACACTTATACAAAGTGTCGCAATTGCGACATTTGGAGGAAGACGTCGCAATTGCGACACTATGCCCCAAAGTGTCGCTCTTGCGATGGCTGCCTCCAAACGTCGCAATTGCGACACAATGTCTAAGTGTCGCAATTGCGACGTTTGGAGGCATCCGTCGCAAGAGCAACACTTTGTCCGCCGTCGGTATAATGACACTTATGTGCGCGCTACATAAAAATACGAAACTTATATCCGCGCTACATAAAAATGATTTTATTAAAAACTACATGCATTATCACGCGTGCATTCGCCCTTCGCTCTTGCAGAACGGAATTCGCGCTCAGAATTCACCCTCAGCTCTTGCAGAACAGAATTTGCCCTCAACTCTTGCAGAACAGCATTTGCCCTCAGCTCTTGCAGAACAGCATTCGCGCTCAGAATTCGCCCTCAGCTCTTGCAGAACAGCATTTTCCCTCAGAATTCGCCCTCAGCTCTTGCAGAACAGCATTCGCCCTCAACATTCGCCCTTAGCTCTTGCAGAACAGCATTCGCCCTCAGCATTCACCCTCATCTCTTGCAGAAAAGAATTTTCCCTCAGCATTTTCCCTCAGCTCTTGCAGAACAACATTCGCCCTCAGCATTCGCCCTGAGCTCTTGCAGAACAGCGTTCGCCCTGCATTCGCCCTCAGCGTTCGCCCTCAGCTCTTGCAGAACAACATTCACCCTCAGCTCTTGCGAAATGGTAAGTTCTTACTGCAGGCCCTTCCTCCTATAGTAGGGTTGACTCTATTTGGGTTTTTTTGGTCAATTCCATTGGATTGTGTTAGGCCATAGGGTTCTCTCTAGATGTCTTCCAATGTTCTTTCGGATGAGTTTCAAAGAGGATGTGTAAGATGTGTTTGTGCTTGCATGAATTTGACTCCATCAGTTTCATGAAGTTTAAGCTATGGATTTTAGTTCGAAAAACTTATCCATCTCAACACCCAGTAACGAATTGCCCTTGGTCTAATCTATATTGAAGGTGAAGTGCAAAGTGCTAAAGAATGGGAGATCGAAAGTCATCAACTTTATCACAAGGGTAGTACTCCAGATTTGGGGATTTTCTGACGACATACCAAAGGTCACATCCATACAACCATATCAAGGTCAATGTTGAGATCATTGTCATATAGATATAGGTCACTGATATATAGGGTTAATATCATCATCACTATCCATGGAAACCGAATGGTTACAAAATCTGTGATTATGGTTGACTCATTTATAATTATTACCCATTTACAGTAGAGCACAGAAACACTAAATATGGCCCGAGCAGAGCCTTTACAACAGGCAATGGAATTGCAGTTGCTTCATCAATAAGAAATAGCTCCACTTGAGAAAAATTTTCATAATCTTGGGGCTGGATATACTGCAGAGAAAACAATTGTAGTTATCATTCGTGCTCCAATATATTAATATACTTTTTACATTGAACTAAAGAAAGGGAAACAAGCAAATGCTAGCCATCATACAATGCTTTGACATAAGAGTTTTGAGTGACATACTTGAAAAAAAGAACTCATCCACTCATATTTACAATCATTTGAGTTATTCAAGTTAAACACAATGTCAAGAATCAAGATTCAATACCCTCTATTATCTTCATCACCCAATACAAGATTTAAATTTTTCCCAAAGAAACGCTTATTAATTTGGCAGCCATTATTTCTCCCTGCTTTAAAAACCCTACATTCAAATGAAAACAAGCATTGCATTTCAACTACAAAAATATATTAGTGTTCAAATGTACATGTGTGCGTCACTTGTGTAGGGTATTCCTTTTCCACTTTCACATTATCCAAGAATGTGTGCAGTATAGTTCATATTTTTTGTGATTTAGATTATCTTGAAAAAGGAAAGGTAAATTATTTCCCATGGAAAAAGAAGGTTTTCCCTTTTTACTACTGGAAATGGTACAACAAAGTTCCATTTCTACCCGAAACTCCTATGAAACAGGAACCAAATAAATTCCATGTCCTCAATGGACATCATTTGGCTTTGAAAATGGTCATTGCACCGTGTTGTTTCTTATATTACATCACGATAGTTTCTTAGGTCATTTCTTGTTTCTTGAGATGAAAAACAACCAAAGAAATTGTGAAGATCCTTTCAAGAAATAAATGACCATTTCTCATCATATCTCAACTATTTTTTATTTTATTCAATGGTTGCTTACTTTGAGAGAAATTTGACACTTTTATAAGGAATATAACATAAAAACACAAAATGGGAAGGAATTGATGAGGTAGATGTCCTTTAGTTGTTGTCAATTAAGAATTGATAATACACGATGCATGTTCTGTACTTCATTTGGCTTTGAAAATGGTCATTGCACCGTGTTGTTTCTTATATTACATCACGATAGTTTCTTAGGTCATTTCTTGTTTCTTGAGATGAAAAACAACCAAAGAAATTGTGAAGATCCTTTCAAGAAATAAATGACCATTTCTCAATCATGTCTCAACTATTTTTTATTTTATTCAGTGGTTGCTTACTTTGAGAGAAATTTGACACTTTTATAAGGAATATAACATAAAAAAACAAAATGGGAAGGAATTGATGAGGTAGATGTCCTTTAGTTGTTGTCAATTAAGAATTGATAATACACGATGCATGTTCTGTACTACAAACTAGATTCCTTCCTGGAGTTAGGACACATAGTATTGAATCAAAGTTGTAGTTTCTAACTTCTTGTATTGGTTCATCAATCTTGAAATTCAGACATTGCATGTCTTCATTGCTTCATGTTTGAATAATTTGCATCATATCGTACAATAGGAAATTAGGAATTATTATTATTATTACTTTATGGATCTATTAAGTTACTTTTAAGTTTGCATGGTTTAGTGTGAAATTATTCTAGTGTGCCCCTAGGCCTAGGTGAAGGAATGCCAAGGACTGAGAACCCTAGTTTTTAAATGGTATTGTTTCTTATACCCAAAAACCCCTCAACATCACTTTTTATTAGTTCTTAACAATAGTGTTGTAAACAATTTGAGAATTGATATAGCAAAATCTCGCACTTCTCAAGATAAAGTCCTAAAGCTAAAGTGTGATACCATGTGTAATTCAATAGCCCCATTGTCACCTCACCAACTTCTTTTCACTTCGGGCTAGCTCTCCTCCAACTCAAGGGGGGTTCTCCCTAGTAGATGTTAGGGATATAATGGCCCAACCAAACCAAGTCAAGAGCCCCCTAACTCTCTATGTTTACTACTATCAATCAAAATATTGAACAATAGGGTCAAACATGCATCCTGAAGATAAAATTTCCAAGGTATTTTTGGGTAATTTCAAAGGAAAAGTCCCCAAACACATATAATCAAGGAATTATAACGTGATTTCAAACATTAAATATCAACAAAATCGTTTAAAGGATATTGAAAGGAAAAAGGTGATGGAAGATAGAAAGTGCCTTACTTAAATGCTCTAAGGATTTTCAATAGTTGCTCCAAAAGCTTCACTTCAAGGCCCTTCAAGATTGTCTCCAACAATGCTATACCATCAGCTTCAACAATGTTGCTCCAAAAATGTCCTCAAGGTCTTCACAACAAGTTTACTAGAAGTTGCTCCAACAATATATTCAATAAGGTCTTCATTGTCAACTCGTCTCTTGTTTGGGTGCTTTAATGTGCAATGACATGTTTCCAGGACTGAATTCAATGCAAGGCATATTTGAAACTCTAACTCTGTCTTCCGGTGTCTTATTAGAAATTATTTCAGTTTTCATTTTGTGTTTTCAAGTTAGATATTGTTTTCAAGTTTTTACATCTATAATTTTATTGCAATGTGGCAGACTGATCAGAGCAGTGCAGGAACAACCCCGAGACGGGATGATCGCGGAAAGAGGCCAGCGGAAGAACATGTAAAGTTCCAGCATTTCTCTATCTTCAGGTATTTTAGTTATTTACATAATTGAAATAATATTAATTTTGTTCAAATATGCAGACACCTAGCCATGGTACGCCTAATGATTCCCTCTTTGAGGAAGAGCTTTCTTCATCCCTATCTCCAGTGTTCTTGTTGCAAAAAAAGGCACGAGATGCAAGGTCGGAATTTAATACTTTGATAGACACGCCTCAAACACCTGAAACAGAAGAGAGGATACAACATCTTATGAGGCAGCTAGAAAGATATCAGGTAATAATAAAAATTCAAAAGGATATTTTTTTTGTTCTGCATGAGATGAATTGTGATAGTTTGATTTTTAATTTTTACATTGACAAAACTAACAAAAAGTTCTTTTGTATGTGGCGTTTTCTGGCATTTGCTGAACCCGGTGTTGGTGGTAGTGGGACACAAGGGCAAGATATTGCCCAACAACCCTCTCATATACCTTCTACTCCTTTAGGTGCTAGCCAAGAAACACACCCTGCCCAAGCAGACACCCAGCCAACCGCTGAACGTGTTGGCAATGATGAGGCTGATATGGCCAACTACATTATTGTGTTTCCTGGAGCTACACGTGTCAGCTCCACAAGGACCATTAATGGCACGTTGTTGGTGAACGATGAGGGTGTCCCTATAAAGCATGTACAACTCCCAGGTAAATTTTAATATTTTAACTATTTCATGTACTTTATCTAAAACATATTTATCAAGATTTTTATTTTTAAATTAATGATAATATCTTCTTTTTCTTTTGGTTTTATTCTGTGTAGGAAACAATGAGTTCTACAGGATTCTGGAGAGCCATGCGTTGGTAATTTTTTGCCCAACCATACGTACAGGGTGGAATTCCCAGAATTCCAACCTGAAAAAAGAACTTTTAGATTATCTAGAAGCCCTTTTTGGGGTCGGCACATTTGACAGAAAAGCGGTGGCTCAGGTAGCCAGAAAATATTTGAAATATACCAGGGACACCTATAGGACGCAATTGCAATTTAACCCTAGATATGAGCGTCCTCTCGCAGTTTCAGAGAGTGAGTGGAGAGCACTCATCCATGACGAAAAAGAGAAAAGGGCAAAGAAAGAAGGAAAAATGCCAACTGGACCCGCAAGGTAAATTACAACTTTAATTCAATAGCTTTAATTTTCTCTATGTCTAAAATAAAAGTGTGCTACGTCATATCTGACTTAAATATTTTGATGCTAGGTTTCCTGACACCTCAAAGGCAACCAAAGCTAGGATTGAAAAAAAGGGCCATCACAAGCTAGGCCAGGGCGGCTACTTGAAATTAGCTGCAAGAATTGTAATTAAGTAGCTAAACATCTTATAATTAATTGTATCGCCTTCCAACGTTTTGTAATCCTATCAAATATGATTAAAAATACACAATCATATGTAATGTAGGGTGATGACTTCGGAACAGAAACTACAGAGGAAGATAAAAATATCGCTTTCCATTTCGGCTATCAAGTCGTAGTTGAACGTCGCAGAAGCTTGGGGCAGGTCCCAAGATCCAGAATGCCTAATAAGGTAAAACATTAACCTTTCAATATGTTTGTTTTCATCCATAAATTTAATGTCTAACAACTTTGTTTAAATCAGGGGAGCAGCACTACTGACGAGGCAAATAACCCATTTTTAGAGCCAGATGTAGATGATCCTCACGTGCAACCTGATCATTGTAGTGGGGACCAGGCCGACAATGCTACTATCAATGAGGGCCGTGACGGTAATTAATTTCCACTTATAATTTTTTCTAATTATACCTTGATAGTTGTCCTTATAACGTTTTTTGTTTAAATGACAGAGAATGTTTCCCTTGAGGATCTTACCACCAGAGAGGAAGACAGGGCAACAGTCCCAACGGCGACAACTGGTGCACCAGGTAAATAATCTCATTGCAATTTTTTTTATTAATATTATCGAACTAGTTCAATGATATTTAAAAACTGACAATTAAAATTTAATATTATCTATTTTTGTAGGCGATGCCCCGTCACTGGATGAGACCAGACATCGTGATTACGCAACTAGGTCAGCGGTGACAACTGGTGCACCAGGTAAATAATCTCATTGCAATTTTTTTTATTAATATTACCGAACTAGTTCAATGATATTTAAAAACTGACAATTAAAATTTAATATTATCTTTTTTTGTAGGCGATGCCCCGTCACTGGATGAGCCCAGACATCGTGAATACGCAACTAGGTCAGCAGTGCGGGTTGAAAGGCACGAAACAGGAGCAGAGCACGATGATATTGATGATGTAATTAGGAGCTTTAAAAATAGGAAGAAGAAAAAAGAAAATTTGACAATGTAAAATATTGTATTATTATAAGACAAACGTTACCATACTTGGAACATTTTTTTGCGTTATATAAAAAACTCATTTATCATACTATTTTTATGTCAAGTATTAATTGCAATGTTTCCTTGCGTACTTTTTGTTGAATTATTTTTTTACTAGTTATTGAATATTTTTTTTTATGCTCATGAAAGTAAAAAATGAAATATAGATTGGGTATTGGGGAATTGAGAGTGATGTGAGGGGGGGGGAGGGGCCATAAGAGTTTCCACCTTCACGTGGTTGGCCCTGTTTAGTAGAGAATAATTTATTGGAGTGATTTAATCTTGGAGCAAACCTCCCTTGATCCAGCGTAGCAACAAAAAAGTCACTGTTGACTTAGTTGCTACTCTTTCAGATCGTGGGAGGCTTGTTCCAAGTTCATGCGACTCCAATAAATTGTTCTTAAAACGAAGAGGAGCTTATTCAGGTATGTTTTGACATTTTCAACATATGTTCTAACATTATCATAAGAATGCATCTTAGAGTAAAAAATACTACATCAATTACTTGTATTTATCGTATAGATAATGATGGATTTTGATTGACTTGGCAGTGCAGGTACAAATCCTCTTGCATCATGAGCAATACAACTTGTCAACCAGGGTCATGTCCATGATATTTTTTCTTGTGTGCTTGACCAGGTTCGTAATGTCACATTTTGTAAGTTCCTTTACAGTTCATAATTCAATATTAAGCTTGTTCATGATTATTATCTAGGTTTTTGTATGTGTTTTTTCATCTATTTGATTGTAAGCAACTCTGCATGTTTCCTGTTGTTCACTATGATTTCTCCCATTACCACTCCCAGGATGAATCCAAATTTATTGTTACATAGGTTACTTTATTGTTACTATGATTTCTCCATTTACGATTTCATAGGTTACATCATGTAAAGTTGTCAATCTCAGGTTGGTGATGAGCTTTAGTTCTCCAGATTTTGGGCTTTTCTGATATTTTCTCCTCATGTCATTCCTGCATCACCTCGTTGTTTGAGCATGCCAATTGTCTACCACTTGTACCAATTGGCACATGTCAATCTCTTAGTGGTGCCACATTTCACCTATTTTCAGTGAGAGTTTAGGGTTTCTCTAACATAGCTTCAGAAATCTGATTCAGTGCCTGCTTGAATATTGTCAGATAATACTTATGGTTTGGATTGATGAGCATGTTCTGAATGGTTGGTTGATTCATAAGAACCACCCATATAGTCATCTTGAGATATTTCAGAAGGTTTCTCGAGTTTCCTTTTTCACCGTTTCTAGTGGGTGGGATGGTGTGGGGTGATCCATCAATATTGGTGCTCTTGTAGTAGGGAATTTGTTTTTGGGGATATAAAGGAGCATTTCATGTAGATATCCCATTGGATGCATTCATAGATGGGCACGAGAGGTCAAGAATTTAAATTAAAAATATGCAACCTCTAGCATGGCAACCTGAAGGCTGCGAGAGACACTAGTTAAAGATTGTTTTGTGGTGGCCTTAATATAGTCGTGATTTCTTTCTATTATCTTAATGAAAATATATAGTCCGGTCTCATTAAAATGAGGATTGTGGTTGTATTTCTCTTTGGTTGTTTCTCTCTTAATGCTCCAGAAGTTGCCAAAAGTTGCGATAGTTGTTTAGTTTTCCTGTTACAACTTAAAAGTGGTTTTTAGCAATGGGAGTCGTGTTTTTTAAGGCTCATACTAATATGAAGATCTTATAATTCTATATTCAGGATAAGAGAAGATGGCCTTTGCTTTGGGCAGTATGACAACAATTGCCACATCTACCTCATTGGGTAACAATGGAAAGGGGAAGAAGTTGGGTGCAATGTTTGATAATTATGGCAGACAATTGTCTTCTCTTTCAGTTTTTTCACCCATTTCCTTTAATCGCTCAAGCAGAAGAGGGACTCTGAGATTACGTGAAAGAGAGAAGGTAGTTAATACAAGAGCTATGGAAAAGGAGTTGTACTTCAACAAGGATGGCTCAGTGACAAAAAAATTGCAGGTCAGAGAAAAAATTATGTTTAAAGGAAGGTCACCCGCACGTGAAACTTCACTGCGGTGGATCTTTCCTTGTCCACTTATATTCGATTTTAATGTGTTATTTTAATTTTTCATGGAGGGTTGTTTTGGCATATGGTCTGTCATTCAATTGCACACTTACTCAAAGCATTGTCAATTTGTCTTGCAGGCGGTGTGAACAAACTTGTTGATCTTGTTGGAGTCACCCTTGGGGCAAAGGGCAAAATGTTGTCTTGGAGAGCAAGCATGGTTCTCCGAAAATAGTTAATGATGGTGTGACAGTAGCTAAGGAGGTAATTTGTAGATGTGTGCTCTGGTTTTCTTTTTTAACGTTGTATTAGTTCCCCCTCTTAAATGTCTTAGATTTGGTAGGCATAATTTGAAAACTCAAAGGTGAAAGGAAACATATTTGTTACCCAATGGTCTACTTGGCCTATGGACTAGCCACATTAGAGTAATGCATAAAGATTTTCACAACAATAAAAGGAAAGGGTTATGGCTGAGTCAAATTTTATTGTTATTGACAGTGTAATGAAATGTATCTCAATGCTATGGTTTTGGCCTTTTTATTGGTTGAATTAGAGGACCCAGTTGAAAATATTGGGGCCAAGTTGTTAAGGCAAGCTGCGGCAAAGACAAATGATTTAGCTGGGGATGGAACCACAACATCTGTTGTTCTTGCACATGTTGGAATATTGAAAAAATCCAGAACAATGAATGGAGAATAAATCTCCCTTCCTCTAACACAGAGAAAATAAAAATTTCTTTGACAGGAGACAGAGTTTCAATACTTTGAAAACAAACTTCTATTCCCTTCAATAACTCACAAAAAAACTATTACACTACTTCCTCACTGAGAGGGATTACAAAATTATGACCGTGTTGAAGCCTAAAATCTCCGTCTAAACATCGGGAAACCACCTTTACTGGGACCTTAAGACAAATTTACTGTCATATGGTGGCTCCGACTGGATTTAAAGGACCAGTTTCCTTATAACTAAATGGATTGGTTTGGATGGGTGGAAATGGGACTAAATTAACTGAAATAAAACTATCTAATTTAAACTAAATATTGATAAAGAAATTCTAACACTAACCCGGGTAATTATATGTGAATACAACTTAAGATTGTTTCAATTTAACAATAACCATGAAAATGTATTACTATTTAAATTGAAATATGCAGAAACAAATAAAGATAACTCTGTTTAAGAAATTAAACAGAGTTGTATTATCATATTGCATTCATCATTGTATACCATCTATATATACTTATGAAAGATAACGTTTCAATTATACTCAGAAATGATATATAAAAGGAAGCATTGTGAAAACAAATATATATAAATGATAGCAATTTTAAAGCGAATATCATAAGACAAAAGAAATCAACAGTGAAAGGATAGAAATACTTCATTCATCTCGAAGACTTTCAAATGCAATGTGATATTCTAATCCAGTAACTCTGATGCAAAATCAAATTCCAAGGTACAAAAATGCAACACTTCAAAGATAATTCCGCATGAAAATCACCAGATGTGATCCTTTTTAAAAATATATAAGACAATGGAGTACAGAAATGCAATCTCCAAGTCAAAAATATTAAGATCCAGGACCCTTCTCTAAATGCATGAGAAGGGTTTAAATACTACCTAGCTAAATCTAAAAATAGTCTATTACAAAAATTAAGGATTCGGTTCAATGACCGTCCTTTTCCTAGGCTAAAATACAGTAAAATTAAAACTAAATCTAACTATCTATGAACTTGATCTTTAAACTTGCAGGTATCTAGCATAGTTTTGAGAAGATGCGGTTGACCGACTTCAGAATTCAACCATCCTGAAAAGACAGAGTCAACAAGCGTAGGAGCAATCTTCTCTATAGCATTGATGATACAATTAAGCACACTGTGCTAACTGTGTGGCTTCACCAAGTACATCCAGTATGAGTCCCAATTCAATCTTGTCAGCCCTTGGATAGATTTTTCTCTTTCTTTTGCCTTTTGCCTCCATTCTTCTTGCAGTTGATGTGCCTGTGGGAGATATCCTGGAACAGTTTCAGGAATCAAATTAGCTTTGTGTAAATTGTCATTTACACAATATATAAGATTGTTTGCTACTGTAGCTGCCTCCTCTGCTGCCTTTTCTGCCTTTTGCTCTGTTATCAATTTTGCAATTTCATCTTGATTTTGCTTCACCATTTTCTCATATCATACTTTTAGCCAAAGTAGTTTCTTTTTATCGATTTGTCCTTCTGCAGTAGTTTTTCTACGCACCGAACACGCTCCACATCTTTTTCCTTGCTCAGCATTAAGTGCCTTGAATTTGGTCTATGTTTCCTCATTTTGTCTAATAGTTATTTCAAGTCTCTTCGACTCCCGACTTTTCTCAAGAAGAGCTTTATGTTTCTCTGAGAACTCCTGACCTCCAACAGCTTCTTTAGTAACTTCTGAAAGCTCTATAGAGGCTAATTTTGGCAAACTTACATACCTTATCTTGCGGTAGAAACTGTGTCAATTTGCCCACTTGGATATTTGAACTTGTGAACAGCGTCTAAAACATCCTTTTTTGGTAATTTCCACTTGTGTTTGATTTTCTTCAATGGTTCATCTCTTTTGGTCCATTCCTGTGTGCATTCTGATAAATTCGTATGTTCTCTAGCAAATTCTTCCATAAATTGCTTATTATAAGGCGCATGAGGTTCTGGCAACTTATACATTAATCTCAGATCTTCCGTGGTGAATGACCCGATTAGCTCTTGAGCTGGAGTTCTGAATTGTCTGTCTGAAATATCGGTGTTGTCCAGCACCCATTTCACCATGTCCGTATACGGGAGAATCCTTGGCCTTGCCGCTATCCTATGCAGAAATGAACAAGCCAGTTCTTTGAGGGTTGCTTCAGACGTATTACTAGAACCTGCTGTAGCCACAACTTTCATCACCACAGGATTTTCTTCTTCTAACAGATTATACATTCCTTCCCAAGTGGATATACCGGCATCCTTATTACAAGTGGTGTCTGCATATAGCGAAGCCATTTCTCTGTTTTCAGAATTCGAGCTCTTCTCCTTCTTACCCATAGTGTTTAGTGAAAGCTTTGTATAGACGTTTGCTCCTTCGTGCCTACGTTTTACGAGTTAAATGAGAGTAATGGCATGAGAAAGGTGATGAGACTGTTTTAAATGTGAAAGCGGATGAAATATAATATTTTAATCGTGAAACGACTTTCAATCCAAACACAATCTCATTTACCATTAATTGTCAATCCAATCATTTAATCTAATCATTAAAGCGCATAACAGATTTGATATAAGGGAAGATTGCCTTTGGACAACGCGCCTACATGAATCTGCGACATTGCGATCTATGATTTGCTGCGCAATATCGCAATATCGCAAAATGAAGCCATCGCAGTTATGTAAAATAGCGCAAAAGTGGAAATTGTGCAATAGCGCAAAAGCGCACATCGCAAATCTCGCAAAATTGAAAATAGCGCAAAAGGTATTCATTAATCACTTCTGTTTTCTACGCTATGCGATCTGCGACCAATACGTTTATTGTATAAGCTTTTGGGATCGCATTATCGCAAAAACGCAAAATTGCATTTTCAGTTTTATAAAAGATATATACCATTTTGCTATGGATGCGCTATTTTGTTTAAAGAGCAATTTTATTGTAATCTATCATAAACTTAAGTGTTTCTTAATGTTCTTTCTAAGGGATTTCTATAAGTTTATAATAGAAATTTTTATTTGAAAAGGAAAACAAATCCTAATTGATTTTTGGATTTTTTAACTAAGGGTCCCCATTTATTTAGTGTTATTACTAATATTAAATAAAAGGGGGGTTGTTGCTGGTCACAACAATTGGCGATTCACTGAAAGAAACAGTTATCTCTGAAAAAATAAAATGAACACTATATCTTTAGTAAGTAAAGATTTTTAAAGATAATGAAAACTATCCTAGGATAATTCAAATAAAATGTAACTATGAAAAAGATAAAAATCATTTCATAATTTCTTTCTAATTCCTTAAGAATAAAAACATTTTGGGTTATTTCAAGCTTTGATTGGTGTTAATAATGAAGTAAGTGAATTTCTCCAGGTTTTGGTTTTATAATATACTCTATTGCCATAGGTATTGCCTCTACTGCCAGCAAACGTTCATAGTCTCGACAGGGTTACCTTTAAACCATTAATCATTCATTGTCCCATCCGACTAAAATTATGACTTTTTAAAAGATAAATTCATAAGACTTATTATCTCATGTTTTTGTCTTTTACTTATTTTTTTGTTTTAAGAGCCATTTTTCTGGTTTGGTAACCAGTTAATAACAATGCCATTCACTAGTTATAATTAAACTGAACAAGCTGGCTCGTGATGAGACCCCTTGTCTTATATTTATAAGCCATTACCCTGTATTGGTATGCAGTATTGGTAATGTCAGTTTTATTACTCCTTATGAACATGGTAAGTCGGCTCATAATGAGACCTCTTATCTCTTTAAATTTTCAAATTTCTTAGAATTACATTCTAAAAAATTACAACTTAAATGGATGGGGTGAAATAGTTTTATCCTTAAGAATCAATGGATGACAATTTTCAGAGCTTTTTGAGTTCCAAAACTTTGAAAAAATCTTTACTTTGATAGATAACCTTTCTCTGCTTAATAAACTTATGATGATTTACATTCTTCTCAAGTTTTCAAAAGATCATACAAATGATTGAAATAATCTTTCAAAGTTTAACATCTTATTTTAAACTATTCAAAAACTGTGATCGTTACTTTAAAAAATTCTTATTTACACAAAATAAATATTTATAATATTCTTCCGAAGAAATTTTCTTAAATAGTAAACAGTCAATCAGAGACTTATTAACAACCTTTATTTGCAAAAACAAAAACAATCAAAATTCTGCAGAAATGAATATGTACAGTTAAGAAGGGGTTACCTCCTTATGAAAAGAATTTCTTCAAGATAAGCCCATTTACAGGAAGAGATTCTCTCTTACCTGTTAGATGTTGGAGTATGAATGTATTTGAGCTTATCTCTTCAACGATCTGAAATGGTCCAAGCCACATTTTCTGAAATTTGGTATGTTTACCTTTTTCTTCGTGTGCTTTATCCCATTTCAGAACAGGATCACCAATTGACAAAATTTTTGAGCCGGTAGAACTTGCATCAAAAGAAGATTTTACAAGTTGTTGATGTTTTTGATGAGTAATTTTTGCTTTGTCCCTATCTTCTTCTAGTTTAAGGATTTGATCATATCTCATTTGAATGGATGAAGAAGGATTTTCTTCAATAAATTGCACTAGGGCTAACGATGGAAGAGTTAAATTTGATGGTATCACAGCTTCTTTTCCATAAACCAGATTGAAAGGTGAAGTCCCTATTGAAGCTTTTTTAGTGATACGATCAGCCCATAATGCAAAGATTAAAGATTTGTGCCAATTCTTTTGATTTTGATCAACGGTCCTTTTAATGATTTTGATAAGGTTTTTGTTAGTGGATTCAACCAAACCATTACCTTGTGGATAATAATTTGCTGAATATTTTAATTTAAAACCTATTTTGACTGAAAATTCTATTAAACTATTTCCAGAGAAGTAAGATGCATTATCAAAGACTAGAGCGTTAGGTACACCAAACCTGGTTATGATGAATTGATCTATGAAATCAATAATTGCATCAGAATTGGCTACCTTCAACGGGATTGCCTCTACCCATTTTGTAAATTAATCAGTTGCATTAAGGATGTACTTGTGCTGTTTGGAAGAATGACGTACTATCTCACCAATAATGTCAAGCCCCCATTGTTCGAATGGTTGCTCAATAGTCATTGGTTGCAAAGGAAAAGTTGGTTTCCTTTGTCTTCCACTTGCAGTTTGACAAATTTGGCACTTCCTTACGTAATCATGCGTATCTTTAAAAAGGGTAGGCCAGTAATAACCAGCACGAATTATTTTGTGAGCTGTGGTATCACCTCCAAAATGACCTCCTGCTGGTCCATCATGCAATTCCTGCAAAACCTTTTCAGCTTCAGTTTTTTCAAGACATCTTAATAAAATTGAATCATAATTTTTTCTAAATAACACATTATCAATGATCTCATATTTATCAGCTTTTAACCTTAAAGCACGTTTTCTCTTATAACTGAGGTTAGAAGGAGCATACCCATTCTTCAAGTAATAAATGAGATCAGCATACTGAGATTCAACATCTGTAATACTTATCTGATTTACTTGAATATCTTGATTTGAATCTTGACTTTCTGGTATGTTATGAGCTCCTGCTAATAATCTGCAAAAACCTTGTCCTCTAACAATCTTAGCTGGTTTAATATCAATATCATATTCTTGCAAGGCTGTTACCCAGTTAGCTCTCTTTTCTCCTACTTTTTGAATTAATAATTGCCTCACTGCAGAGAATGGGACAATGATTTTTGTATGTGTTTTCAAGAGAAAAGGTCTGAAATGTTTGATTGATTTAAACACAGCAAAGGCTTGTTTTTCAACATCGGAATAATTAAGCTCAGCTCCTTGCAGATTTGAACTAAAGAAAGAAATTGGTGCTTCAATTTCTTGATCATTGAGTTGTGTTAAAACGGCTGCATAGGATGTTTCAGTGGCCAGAGTATACAAAGTAAAATCTTTAGAAAAATCCAGGGTATTCAATGCTGGTGCATTAATGATCGCTTGTTTGATTGCCTCAAAAGCTTCTTTTTCTTTATGCGTCCATTTGAATATTGAATTCTTCTTAATCATATTTTGCATAGGTAAAACAATAAAAGAAAAATCAGGAATAAATCTTTTAACAAAATTGATCTGTCCAAGAAATGATTGCATGGATTTTTTGTTATGAGGTAAAGAGATATCAGAAATTTCTTTCACTCTATCTGGATCAATATATATACCATATTTTGACACAACAAATCCTAAGAGTTTTTCTTCATCTAAATCAAAGAAAGATTTTTTCGGATTTAAGGAAATACCAAACCTTCTACATCTTTCAAATATTTGTTTTAAATCATTGGCTCTCTTTTTTGAAAATACTGTTATGTCATCAAGATAAACAACAACTGATTTATTGATCAGACCTTTAAATGCTATGTCCATGGCTCTTTTAAAAGTTGCTCCTGCATTTATTAGACCAAAAGGCATTTTATGATAAGCATAAGTTCCCCATTTTGTTCTGAAAGTTGTTTTCAATCTGTCATCTGGATGAACTAAAACTTGATTATAGCCTGAAAATCCATCGAGAAAAGACATAAGTTCAGAACCAGCTACTTTTTGAAGTATCTGTTCCATGGTTGGCAATGGGAAATTGTCTTTTAAACATGCCTTATTTAAATTTCTGAAATCGATACAGATTCTTATATCACCATTCTTCTTCCTTACAGGTACCATATTGGAAACCCAATTGGAGTGCCTGACTGGAAAAATGATTTTGGCTTTTAAAAGTTTATTAAGTTCTGATTTGATTTGACTTTCTAGATTTGGATGGATCTTTCTCAACTTCTATTGAACAGGTTTAATATCAGGAAGCATTGGAATTGTATGTTGAATAATCGAAGTATCATACGTTTTTAAATTATCATAATTCCAAGCAAAAACGTTTTTATACTTGTTTAGAAGTTTAATGAATGCATCTCTTTCTTCTGGTGTTAAATTGAGTCCTAAGTTAACGTTTTGAGGTTTAGAATCAGAACCAAGATTTACTAATTCAAACTTCAAAGTAGAGCTTTGAAGTTTAGCATTAGTGACTTTCTTGAATCTGTCTTTAATGTCATATAAATCTTCTAATTTAACAACAGATTTTGGAATGGGGTTTTCATTACCTTTTGAAGCAATTTGTAAATTATGATCATCTTCATCAATAATTTGCTCATCATATGATTTCTCTGAAGTCATGAAATTTAGAATATCTTGATCATGATAGAATACTCTCCAATTTGTAACATTATCTGGGACAGATGGACGAAAAATCAATTCTACAGAAAACCTATCAGGACTGCAATCTTTAGCAGGAAGGAGTTTAGATGCAACATTAGCTAACAAGTCAGCTGATGTATTTTGATTCCTAGGAATAGGAGAAATATTAAATGCTAAAAAATGAGTGGTGAGATCTTGTACTAGGGTTTGATAGTGTTTAAGATGTCCTGAAAGGTAATGAATAGTATTCCTAACTTGTTTTATGACAATTTCGGAATCACCAAAGACTTTCAAGTATTTAACATCTAACCCTATAGCTTTATAAAGTCCTTGAACCAAGGCTTCATATTCTGTTGTATTATTAGTACACTCAAATTCTAACTTACATGACAGCATAGTTTTCTCTCCATATGGATCAATTAAAATACATCCAGCTCCAGCTCCATCACTAGACTTTGATCCATCAAAATATAACGACCAAAATAAAGATTTATCTATTGGCTTATCTACAATTACATCAGAAATATTTACAATTCTGGAAGAATCAGATTGTGAAAAATTTTCTATCTGAGAAACAAAAGTATTTACAGAAAAAGGTGATTGAGGAGCTTCGAAGTTTCCAAGAAATGATTCAGCAGAATAACCTCCAAGAATATTGTTATTGAATGCCACAGGCTCATTAGGTTGTTCGAATTCAGTGACAGTGTGCGTCATATGTTTTTCTCGTTCAATTTTAATTTGATTTGGTTTCCCTTTGTAGGGAAGCCACATATGCGAATAATCAGTTGAGATATAACCATTAATTTTCGCAGACCAGTCCCTGCTCAAGATTAATCCATAGAATTCAGGAATATCAGCAATCAAAATATCAATTATTTGGACAATCCTAGGATCAGAGGCTAATCTGATAGTAACTGAATTGATTTCTCCTACAACTTGGACTTTAGAGCGATCCAATTGAACGATATGAACTGCTGACTTCTGTGGTTCGATATTCAATTTGGCACAGACAAAAGTAGGTATTATATTGGAGGAAGCTCCAGAATCAATCAAACAATTGTGCAGATTTTTATTGTACATCTCATAAGTTATAAGAAAAGGAGGAGTTTGAGAATTTGACTTTTCTCCAATGAGCACAGTATCAATAGCATCTACCTTATCTGGTGGCTTACCAGCTCCCCTAGCTGCTTTTGCTACTACACCACTTGGTAAAGGAGCAATTGGTGTAGCGTTCAATTCTTTCAATAGCAACTTTTGCTGGTGTTTTAGTTTGCTGAGTTCATGTAAGGAAATGTTAGCTTTGATCTTTTTCATGTCCTCGACAATGTTGTATTCCATAGGATCTGACACTACTAAAGTCTTTGTTGTTGATGTAGGAGGATTAGAAGAGGATGGTTGATTTTGAGTAGGTAATAGAGAAGTTTTCTTTACAGGGGATTTGTCTTTGGTACTTGGAGTTGTAATTTTCTTTTTAGGAACTGTTTGCACTGGTTCCGCTATAGATTTACTCCTAGTACTTACAGGCATAGCTTCTTCACTATCAGAATTAGGGAGAATAAAATCCCACATTCCATTCAATTCAGCTATTTCTTCATTCTCATCTTCTTCATCTGATACTATAGATGTATCTTCTTCTTCTTCCTCTTCTTCTGATTATGCATTAGAGATTGCATTAAGAGGTTTAGATTCAACTTGGTTTCTTTTGAAATTTCGGAATGGTTTCTTGGTAGAAGTTTCGGCTACTTGTTTTTTAATTTCAACCATTTCATTTGACATGGTTTTAAGAACTTTCTGTAAACCTTCCATATCATATGGATCTTTGGCATTTTCTTTGAATCATCTTTGAAGCTGACTTTCTTTGATTTCCTTTCCTCGATAGCATTTTTATTCTCCAGAGAAGTAATTCGTTTTTCCACTGCAATAGCTTCTTTCATATTCTCAGCTAATGTAGGCTTTGCAGCTCTGTCTATGAAAATTGCTATGTTTGAGGGTAAGGCAGTTATGTACCATTCAATTCTGACTTGTTCACTAGGCTGTGAATCTGTGTGGATTTTATTCAAGAGTTTGTTGAATCTAGCGTTGAATTCTTTAATGGGTTCCTTGGGTTCTATCTTCAAATTTGAGAGGTCATTGAGTAAAGTTGCTATTGATCGGTCGTCTCCAAATTTGGTTAAAAAATGATCTGCAAAAATATCCCAACTTGTTATGGATCCTGATAGTAATGAAAAGTACCATGATCCTGCTACTCCCTGAAGAGTATAAGGGAATAGTCTAACTACAACATCTTCATGTGTGACTCCATTCAAATTTATAGCCAGCATAAAGTTATTGATATGTTCTTCAGCTTGAATGTTAAGATCTGGGCTAAATTTTGGAAGCCATTTTCCAGGATTGTCTGGTAAATCATGTAAAGGTGCAGCCATGTTGACTGCCCCTGGAGTAGCCCATGGTCTCTGTGCCATTATTGGAACAACTATTGGAGGAGTAGTAGAAACTGGTGGTGTTTGAATAGAAGTTGTTGGAATATATGATGTTGAGATTAATGATGATTGAGCGGATGATGTTTGTGGAGATGATGATTGAGGACATGATGTGGAAACAACTGTACTTTGTTGAGAAGGGATTTCGGAAACAAGTATTTGAATGTTAGATGTTGAACTTA
>JAXQQM020080382.1:0-16638 GCA_034641835.2 Pinus albicaulis
GAATATTATTAGCTCTTAATAATATTTGGACTCTAAACATTATCTTATTCTCTTGGAGCACTTCAGTTAAGTGCACAGATGTGGCACAACAGCTGACATAAGGAATTATGCTATTCCTGAGGGTTTACTGGAGCTATTGCATGGAGGAATTCAGTTAGAACTCATGTGACAGAGTTTGGTGGAGTTGGAGAAGTAGTTGGTGGAGTTGTATTTAGTTTAACTCAGTTAGACTCAGTTGAGCTAGTTGTATCTAGTCTAACTGATTGATACACTAGTGAGAGTGGTGTGAATTAATTAGTTAATTAATTCAATAAATAATAACTCATTAATCAACTGAAGAATACATCAGTTAAATACAGTGCATGGACAGTTCAGTGGAGATGAGTGGAGAGGTAGGTGAAAGAGCAAGTGTGACTATCAGTTGTGACTATAGTGATGCATTGATTGCATCCAACACTCAGTGGAGATGCCAATGAGGATTTCACAAAGGAAGCTTAGAATTCGAGTTCATTCGTATGAGTCATTTCATCAGGATCAGGCAGAGGCAAAGCAAGGTGTGGCAAAGATTGGTGCATGGATTTGCAAGATCGGGCCTGATTAAGGTGTAGCGATTGTATTGTACCGGGAGCTTGATATGATCAGCTTTGTATGAGGATTGTTACATGATCTCTATGACATATATTATATACAGATAGTTGGGGTTTTTAGCTTCAGGCTTTCCCGTTAAACGACTGTGTTAATGTGTGCGAATTTTTATTGTTTCATGTGTGCATTGGTATCTTGATTTTATTTTCGCAAATGATCAATGGTGGAATAGATTATGTATTTTGCATGAAGTTAAAATACTGTGAAATCAGGAGAATATTGGATATATAACACATAAGTTATATAATTTCTATATTTGTTGTGCTATTTAATGATAGAAGAGTCCTTTTTGTATTCAAACTCTTTTGAAACTAAAATATCCCTACAAAGAGTCTGTTGTTTTTTAAATCAATTAGGATAAGGACTCTTTGATGTGAATCGAGTCTAGCCCAAGTGGCAGACTATTGTAAAGAGGCCTCACTCTATAAAGGAGGGACTTTTTCACTTTAAAGGGGTTGATGAATGTGAAAAGAGAGCTACTAAGTAAATTTTCTTTATGAGCTAATATACAGTTTGCAGAAAATTGTATTCAAACTTGAGATTATCCTTGGCTTATATGCATTTTTTATCTCCTTATTTTACATATGGTTATCAGTTTCATGGAAATATGATCACTTGGAATTCATGATTAAATGCTCCAATTTCCTTCATTTTTTGTGTTTTTGTTGTAAGAGTTTATTTTTTAAGCCAATTTGCCTCAGTTTCCATGGATACAATTTGTTTGTAATTGATTTTCTTTAGCCAACTCCATGCCCAATGGTGGTTGTCATTACATTCTTTCACCTGCAAAAAATCACATAAAATAGTACAAACTTAGCTATCTGCAAATTGATTTCATCTAGAACACTTCATTGTTTTCTTTGAGAGAGCCCTCTTTGATTGGAAGGGCTAACTTCCAGTCAAAATTTGGTGGAAATAGTTATGCTAGGTTGATAGTTGATACAACACAACTTTCCCTATCCCAGTGATAACATGTTCTATCCTGACCTCGGTCAAATGCATGAAAAAATCTTGATCAATTTGTGTTTATTGGAGGCCAACCAAGGCAATAATTTATTGTAAATGAGGGAGGGATTCTAAAGGGTTTGACTAGCCCAACAAGCCACGGAGTCAACCTGTCATATTAATTAAAAATGAATTTTATTGACGGAGCCAACCTGACCTTCAAGATGAATAATTTTCACAAATAAAATTCCCTTTCTAGGGGCCGACTAGATCCTCCTTTGGAAGTCGATTTCTCAATAAAAAAGTGTCCTTTTGACCTCATAAGAAAATCTTTTTTCGAGCTTGGTTTATCAAATGAATAGTGAAATCATGACCAAACAAAAAACTCCCTTTCACCATTGAAATTGGTCATCTTAATCGCACTTTCTGGGCACTAACTTTGACGAGGCATATCTCCTTAATTGTGAGGAGTTATGGGGCATGCCACCTACCATTGGGATTGGAACGACGAGAAGAATAAAATGAAGAGGGTTTTGAGAGAAAAATCATTGATTTTCCCATCCAAATTATTCATCAAAGGCAGGGCATCATGACCACACTATAGGAGCTTCTCATCCTTCCAGGGCTTCTTGACTAATGAGCTTCCAATCAATGAAATCCACAAACATATATTAAGAGAATTCAAAGTCTAACACTAGCATAAATGAAAACATCATTCAACAAATATCCACACCTAAAGGGGGGGGGATCACAATGATAAAACAAACTCTCCTACACCTTTAAGGTGGGGGTGTAAATTGATGAAGCGAAGTTGGTTAGTGGTCATCTAAAAATCACCACATTATTGAGACTAGATTGGTTAATGGTCATTCAAAAACCACTGCATGATTGAGACTAGATTGGTTAATGGTAATCCAAAAACCACCACCTTATTTAAAGAAGATTGGTTAGTGGTTGTACAAAAAACACCACATTATTCAAAACAATTTGGTTAGGGGTAAACCATAAACCCCCAGTTTCAATGGAAGATGGTTAGTGGTCAACTAGAGAAACCACCACTTAAAGAATCTATAGCCCCATCTTAGATCCTTTCCAAACCTAAACTATTGAAAAGCTTCTCACCTTGCACCTGATAGGGAGGAAAATGAGATATCAGGCTTCAAGTGTCAAAGTCTTATCAGTCATTTCAATCAGAATTTAGTCAATCTACAATCATTCAATGGAAATGTTTAGACATAAAAATTGTTCACTTCTAGACATTCAAATATTGGTGATTTTTAAGGCATATCTTCATTGAAACTTAGTTCAACAATTTCATATTGAATATAACAAAGGTTGTTGTACAATTATTTAAACTTGTGATTGAGGGGGGAAATGTTAGATAGTAAGTCCCTAGACAATCATGAAGTCTAAGAATACAGTTGTCATGACTTGTAATTCTTATATTGATGAGATGTCGTTATGATCCATTGATAGTTCTCAGTATGATCTAGATCTAGATATAAAAGCTCTAGAATGGTGATTGATGTATTATAAATTCAGATTTTGAGATCAATATAATACAAGACAATGGCTTAAGGCCTTTTTTGCCATCTTGATTGCCTTATCTTGTTCATACGTAATTCTTAACAATAAATCCTCAATTTACTCATAAAATCTAGTGAATTTGAAATTATGTTTAAATCTAAAGTATATATGTTCAAATTCTATGTATTTTAATAAAGTGTAATCTAACTCCTAATTTTTTTTGTCTTTTTCATTGGAATTTAACTATACAATATTTAGGGATATAATGATTTTTAATTGGTTAAAGTACATTTATATATATATAAATAAATTTGACATTTTAAAAATACCTATAAAAACATTCAAAATTGAGCAAATTACAAAATTAAAACTTCCAATTTAAAAAATAAAAATAAAAATACAAACCAAATTTAAAATAAAAATAAAAACCCTCATAATTAAAGCACATTTTTTAGCATATATGTTCGCATCTAAACCTTGGTATATATGTTGGAATCTAAAATATTTTAAAACCAACACATATTCCGAATAAAAAAGTAAAAATAAAGATACAAACAAAATTTAAAAATAAAAGCCCTCGTAATTAAAGGACACTTTTTAACACATGTTCACATCTAAACTATTTTAAAAATAAAAGCCCTCGTAATTAAAGGACACTTTTTAACACATGTTCACATCTAAACCTTAGTATATATGTTAGAATCTAAACTATTTTAAAACCAGCGTAGTAAATGCTTACAACTGTATCTTTTGAAATTAACATATACTATCTTTTGAAATTAACATGTATTATTACATATACAATTACTAAAAACCTAGAAAACTCACATAACAAATTGAAATTTCAAATTCCATAAAAATCTCTAAAATATTCCAAACAAATTAAAAAAAAAATTGACATTCTTACACTCCACATCGAAACCTTAATAGATAGGTTGGAATTAAAGTATTAAAATAGTGTAGTGGAACAAGGTTTTTAATTTGTTTGGAAAATCATGGAAATAATTTTGAAGAGATTCTCATAAAATCTTGTATAATTTTTTCAAATTTACTAAAAAACAATAAAAATTATTGGGAATTTGGTTTCTGAGATCCATAAATTGTGTATAAAATCATTCAGTGAAAATCACATTCAAGCAGATTTTTTTGACGTGTCATAACTATAGACTTAACAATAATAATAATAAAATTATTTACCCAAGTTAACTTGATACAACTTGCATCTTCATACATAATCCTAACCTTATAGTCTTATACCTTTACTTTTATAAGGCATATGCTTAAACCATATTTTAATAACATAAATTTGTAACTATAATCTATATACAACAATGATCTATTCAACATTATCCTGCTATCTCTATGTGATAATGTGATACTTACCATTTAAGCTCTTTATCATTAAGATTCATATCATGTCGTATTCCTTCACAATATTCGATGAGTAAATTTAAAGTGTAAACTTTATTACAATATACTCCAACCTCGGGAAATATATGTGATGTATCTGGAAGCATCACACCTTAAATTATTTCTTTGGTACTTACGACCAACACTTTTAATGTTTCGTACTAAGGTTTCTGTGCAGGATTTATGATGATTAGCTGTATGATGTTAATCAAATTGTGGATCATATCACACGGACATTTGGTTTTAAATGAGCATGGAACACCTCGCGTCGACATGCTATAGTTGTACTACCATTTTACACCTTGCGGAATCCTATCCGTTGATCGTTGAAACCCTAGATCTGTCAGATCTGATGCCTTCGGAGTAGTTATGGTAACTACTCACTCGGAGCACGCACTTCCCACCTCATTCTCCCATACTAGTTGTCGAGATTGATCTGCAAGATCTCTAGTTTGTTCTTTCATTCGTTCCCTACTTGGCTCAAGTTGAGGGTGTTGTTTAATGGAGGTAAACCGTCGTCTGCCATGCTACTTCCATTCTCCAGATACAGGTAATCATTTCGCCTTAGCCGCAACTATGCTATTTGTAGAGAGATGCATCGTTTAGAAGGCAAACTCAATTGAGATTGAATTTCGTATTTCATATGTGTCTTTGGGTTACATTGCAGCTTATATGTCAAGGTTTTCTTCTTTGTTGAAGTTTGAACCAACGTTCTCCCGCTATCGGTACTGATTTTTCCTTTGTTTTTTTGTGGAGGCTTTACCGTGCTCGGTTTCACCAGGTACAAGTTCGGCTTCACAAGCCCTGCTAACAAAATTGGGCTCTGCAAAACAACATACCCTTAGGTAAATTGTGCCTCTTTACCGACATTTCTATGCCAGTTATTTTGTTAATTTTTTTTGCGCCTGTATGAAAATTCTACCCGGCTTATGGTGTTATCTTTGTTGCATGAATGGATTTCACAACTTCATTAAGAGACAAGGGTTCGACTCTATCCTCCTTCATTCCTTCGTCAGGATGACAGGTAAACCCTCAACTATTTCCCGGTTCCACATGTTTACTCTTAAGCCTATAATTTCCAATCAACTGAGTCAAACCCCCTGTGTCTCCAAGGTGCCTCAGGATTTGACAACTCCGACACATTACACGTCAGGAGTTCCGGCATGATTTATCATTTGACTTAAGGGTTATTGTATATTGTCTGTCCGAGCTTCTAAGCCTCGGCCTATCTGCAACTTTGTTATTCGGTTGAACTTCTGTTAAGGGTTAATTATGCTGGCTCTCGAGCCCTTACTCCGAGTCCTTCTTTACGAAACTCAAGATTTTTCTTGTTTTGGAGTTAGCATAGGATTTTCTAAGTCTTGATTATTTGTTCTCGCTATCACGAGAACCTTGCTAGGGTATTCTTCTCGTGGTTTAATATTTCAATTTACGGAGAAACCGATAGAGTCTGGAAGATCTTGGTTAGCGTACTATTATGTCTCTGCTCTGACAAATCTTCAATAGTTTTACATAAATCTTCGGTTCTTAAAATTTAGATATTGACATGCATACTTTTATGGTAGTTCCTGTTACTTTACTATGTATCCTAAAGATATTTCTCATTATATAGTTTTTCATGATGTTCATTCGGAACACGTTTTTATTTCTATTGTAACTGGTAGATTAAAGTTGAATGTATTCATGTCTCGCCCTGGGGACCGTGGCCCTTGCCTTGTCCTCACAGGGCTCGGGACTAAACCCCAGTTCCCTTTACAGTTACAGTTATCTCATTTATGTGGTTAAGTATTTTTGCATGCGCTTCCTTACAACTTAACTTAAAGCAGAATTGATAGTTTCACTAATTATCTGGTTCGAAAGGTATAATGAAATTCACAGTATAAAATTGTTTTCCTCAATATTTCATTTAACTATTCCTAATTTTTCCTGTATTGAGTTCTCTTTTAAGTTTTACTCCCTATTACAACTTACATAATCTCTTTAAAATTATAACTCTATAATACAACTTTTTAAGTAGATATTCTCCCTGCATACACATTCTAAAACTATATTTCCATTCCATAAACAGTCTCACACTGTCAAGAAATAGAAAAGACAGGGATTAGAAATTCCTTTATACTTATCTCAATATCTGTTTGGTTAACTGATGGTCCTCCCAACCATGAGAGAGGCAATCACGTCATTTGCTCCCCCCGTGCTCCCTCTCGGAGCCTTAGGCAGCATACCGTATTTTATGAGAAGATAGGCCTCAAGATTTCCAAATCCAGTCTATACATCTCAAGGTCTAGACATCCACTGGCCAACCTGCCAGCTCTGGACAACTCCTAGAAACTTGCAGTTGTTTTACCCTTCACTTCCCTTTGAACATAACCCCTTTCCCTCTTCAAGAATTTCATTAAATACTTTTTCTGGGAAGGTAACTGTCAGAAATGTCTCTATTTTTACTCTGGGATATTGGCAACAATTACCATTCAATTAATTCATAAAATCATCCATCTTTCCTTTATTATGATTAATTTCAAAATCTACTAAAAAATATTATATTCGTTAGTCATCTTAATTAAATTAAATTATTACTGTATCATAAAGTATGTTATCTTATTCAATTCATAAAATGGGGTGTTACATCTCCCCCCTCTAAGGAAAACATCGTCCCCGGTGTTACTTAAATTTTCAGAAATAGTTCCGGATATGCTTCTCGCATGAAACCTGCATCTTCCCAGGTAGCCTCCTCTGGGCTAAAGTGCTTCCACTGCACTTTAATCTAGGGGATGACTCGCCTCCAGAGTGTTATTTCTCTCTGATTGAGAATACGAGGCTCTACCAAGAACTCACCATCTGGTTCTACCTGTATTAGCATGGATGAACCTAAGTTAGTTCCACCATGAGCCTTTCATCAATAGCAAATCATAATGAAATCAAGACTTGTATATTTTTCCAATGTATCACATGCTTAGGATCATGTATGTATCATTTTAGTAGTGATACATGGAACACATTAAGTACCAAAATATGACTGGGTAGTGCCAGTTGGTAAGCCATTGGCCCGATCCGTTCCAAAATTTGGAATGGTACATAATACCCGGGGGCCATTTTAGCTCAAGAAATCCACCTCAGGGTGCTCCTCTTTGGTTTAATTCTTACATACACATGGTCACCCACCACAAACTCCCTAAACTATATTTTCTGATATGCATATACTTTTTGTCGGTCTTGAGCCACCCTCAAGTTCTGTCTAATATTTCTTACCTCACATTCCATTTCTTCAAGCATATCAGGTCCAAGCATCATCTTAGTTTCCAGATTGCTCCAATTAATAGGGGTCCGACATTGTCTACCGTAAAATGCTTCAAAGGGACTCATTTTGAAGGACTCTTGATACCCATTTTTATATGAAAATTCCACCAAACACAAGTATTCTTCCCACTTTGCAGGTTGTTGCATTACATGCATGTGCAACATATCCTCCAGGGTTTGGTTTACCCTTTCATTTTTCCCATCCGTTTGAGGGTGATATGCAACACTAAATTGAATTTGTGTTCCCATCCCAATAAACAATGTTTTCCAGGAAGCAGATGTAAATTTTACATATCGATCTAATATCACGACTCTTGGGATACCATGTAGTCTGAAAATTTCGTTTATGAAAATATCAGCAATTTGTATTGTTTTTTATGTGGACTGAACATGTATAAAATGAGCTACCTTGTTGAGTCTATCCACCACCACCATGATTGAGTCATTATGCTTCTTGTTTCTTGGCAACCCCGTAATAAAGTCAAGGGATATAACTTCCCACTTCCAGTCAGATACTGGAATAGGTTGAAGCAACCCGGTTGGGTGTTGATGTTCTACCTTGACTTGTTGGCATTCCAAGCATTTGGTCAAGTACTCAACAATGTCCTTACGCATTGTCGGCCAGAAATAGTCTTTTCTAATTGTTGTTAACATTTTCTAAGGGTGTCCTTCATATGAGCTCTTATGATATTCATCTAGAATCAACTTCTTCAAGCTTATCTGATTTGGAATAAATATCATCTTCCGATATACTAGGAGTTGTTTTTCATTAAACTCATATTCTGATTATTTTCCCTCTTTGCTGCTATATTTGGCTTACTGCCACAAGAATTGATACTCAGGTTCCATTCTTGCTACCTCCATAATATGTTCCTGGAACTTAGATTCCACCTGGTTGAAATAAAGTTAGTAGATGCCATGCAATTTCCTGCTCAAAGCATACGCAACCCGATTCTCTTTTCCTTTCACATGTTGAATATCAAAATCAAATTCACTCAGGAATGCATTCCATCTTGCCTGGCGAGCATTCAGATTAGCTTGCTTAAAATAGCTAGTTAAGCTACTATGGTCTGTTCTTAATACAAATATTTTCCCGAGTAAATAATGTCTCCACACCCACAAGGCGTGCACCACAACTGTTATCTCTAAATCATACGCAAAATACCTCTGCTCATGATCCTTTAGTTTCTTGTACTCATATGCAATTACTTTTCCCTCTTGAGTCAAAACTACCCCAACTCCTTCTTTGCAATGCATCAGTGCATACTTCAAATTCCTTGCTAGAATCTAGCACTTTAAATGCTGGTGCAGTTGTTAAGAATTCCTTCAAATTTTCAAATATTTTTTGGCATTCTTGATTCCATTTAAAGACTTTTCCTTTCCGCTGCAGGGAGGTAATGGGAAAGGCTATTTTAGATCAATTATTAATAAAGCATCGATAATAACTAGACAATCCCATAAACAAACGTATGTCCGCCACATTCTTAGGGACATTCCAGTCCATGATCATCTTTATCTTTTTTGGGTCAACTGAAATTCCCTCTATGGATATCACGTGTCCCAAATACTGAATCTGCTCTTTGTAAAAATCACATTTGCTAAATTTTGTGTAAAGATGATGTTCACGCAACATCTTCAGCACTACACACAAATGCTCCTTGTGTTCTTCCAAATTTTTAGATTAGATTAGTATATCATCCATAAAGATCAAAACAAATTTATCCAAGAGTGGGTGAAAGATGCCATGCATCAATCTCATGAAGGTTTCTTGTGTGCTAGTTAACCTGAATGGCAACACCACAAATTCATAATGTCTGTATTGGGTACGAAATATTATTTTAGATATATTCTAATTCTTTATTCGTATTTGATGGTATCCATATCTTAAATCAATCTTTGGAAATATTGTCTCCCCCTTTACTTGGTCAAACAAATCATTTATGCGTGGTAATGGATACTTGTTTTTTACAGTCAATTTATTAAGTTTTCAGTAATCCATACACATATGCATAGTCCCATCCTTATTCTTAATAAACAACATTGGTGCTCCCCAAGGAGACACACTTGGTCAAATATATCCTTTATCCATTAGCTTTTGTAGCTGCATTTTTAACTCTGTCAACTCAGGTACACGCATTCTGTAAGGTGCTCTTGACATAGGTGCTGCCCTAGGCACCAATTATATTGTGAAATCAATATCTCGTCTTGGTGGGAGTCCTGGAATACACTCTAGAAACACATCCATAAATTCCTATATAACAAGAATATTCTCCAACATGAGGGTTTTATCTTTGGAATTTGAGAAACCCACCTGAATTGCATAAAGCTGGAATCATTTTCTAATACATTTACTCAACTGGGATGTGGTAATGGGACATAACTGGAGTGGTTTCTCAATTCCTTGAAATTCTTGTCAGGTACCGTCTTCAGGCTTAAAGTAGATAATTTTATCTTTACAATCCACTAACGACCAATGTCTCTCTAACCAATACATACCCAATAAAATATCATATGAACCCAAAGGTAATATGTTCATATCTATAGTTATGTGTGATCTCCTATGTCCAGTTCATAATTTGGAACTTTGGCATCAACTCTTCTTTTGGCCCCCGTAGCCAATTGTACCAGCCATGGATTTTTAAACTTCTGATTTTGCAATTTACAATTTTCTACTATGCGGGGGTTTATATAGCTCAAACTGGCACCAAGGTCAAACAAAATGGAAACAGATTGAGTTTGGAGCTTACCCTCCAGTTCAATTATGGTTGGTTGAAAGTCAGCTTGTCTATCTTCTAGAGCAACATTGATTCTGGGTATGTTGTACGCCACATCTCCCACTGTAGATGCTTCTTGTAGGTTAGCTGCCGCTTCATTTCTTCCTCGATGAGGACAATTCTTGAAATAATGTGCTTCACCACATCCCCAACATTGAAATGGGGGTTTTTGTGGCTGTCCAAGGTCAGGTCTACTAGAAGCCTCTGTATGGAGTTCTTTAGCTGCCCATCTGGGTTTCTGCTAATTTCTCCCAATTTATTTATTTGCTTGGTTTCTGGCAGAATTTTTATAATTTCCAACTCTGTTATTTTTAAAACTTGAGGAACTCTTCTATCCTTTCTTAGGTGTCCAAATTTTACCAACTTCCCCCTTAATCTTAGACTGCTGATAACACATCATGGCCTTCATTATCGCTTCATCCATGGTTTTTAGGTTCACAAAATCGATTCTTTCCTTCATGTGAGTAGGCAGGATGCTCAAGAACAGTTGTACCTTTGATTTTTCATCTCTTAAGTATGGTACATATCTTAATAGAAAGGTAAATTTTGTGATGAATTCATCCATAGACATTTTCCCCAGCTTCAGATCATGAAACTCACATGATTTCTCATCATAAAGTCATTCAATTAAGTACTTGTATTTAAAGTATTGTTGGAACTCGTCCCATGTCACGTTCTGGTCTTCGATTCTGCATGCATTTTTCACCTCTTCCCACCATAATGTAGCATTTTCCCTCAAATGGTAGATCGCTAGGTGAGCTTGAAGTTTTCTGTTATATTCATAAACTTGGAAATACTTGTTCATATTTATTATCCAGGCCTCACCCGTCTCCTCATCTTCTCCATCGAATGTAGGGGGTTAGATTTTCCGGAATTCCCTTTGTAATTCCACTTTTTGTTTCTTCATCTCTTGTTGGTGTGATAAATTACCAGATTCGGCTTCGTTATAAATACTACTGTTGTTACTCCGTTGATTTCGACTCCTCTCAGGATTATCATGTACTTGTTGTTGTTGTTCATCCTCTCCGTGGTGTCCCTTTCTGGACTAGGGTGTGCAGTGTGCTGGTTCTTCTTATCCGAGAGGCTTTTCAATATCTTTTCTTGTTCTCTCATTAAATTATCATTATCACTTTGAAATCGAGTCATCTCTATCTGAAAGCTGTTGTACTGTATCCAACATTATGTTTGTCTAGCGTTGTTGTTCCTCCAATATCTTACTAGTTTTTTGATGCTGGTGTACGCTTAGATGCACCCACATTTGTGGGTTGACCCTAGGATTAGGCAAGGAATGGGTTTCCCCTGCATTTCTGGGCGTTTGATGACTAGTCCCTCTCCTCATTACAACTTCTGCTTAATTCACTGTGTACAGTTTCAACACAAGCAAAACAAAAATGAAACATCCATGTTATCGCATTGGTCCATCTGGCCCCAGTGTATAAACTTCGCTCTGATACCACTTATCACAACTATAGACTTAACAACAACAATAATAAAATTATTTACCCAATTTAACTTGGTACAACTTGCATCTTCATACATAATCCTAACCTTATAGTCTTATACCTTTACTTTTTTAAGGAATATGCTTAAACCATATTTTAATAACATGAATTTGTAAATATAATCTATATACAACAATGATCTATTCAACATTATCCTATTATCTCTACGTGATAATGTGATACTTACCATTTAAGCTCTTTATCATTAAGATTCATAAAATGTCGTATTCCTTCACAATATTCGATGAGTAAATTTAAAGTGTAAACTTTATTGCAATATACTCCAACCTTGGGAAATATATGTGATGTATCTGGAAGCATCACATCTTAAATTATTTCTTTGGTACTTACGACCAATGTTTAGTACTAAGGTTTCTGTGCGAGATTTATGATGATTAGTTGTATGATGTTAATCCAAATGCGGATCATATCACACGACACTTTAGTTTTAAATGCACATGGAAAACCTGGCTCTGGCATGTTGTAGTTGTACTGTTGTTTTACACCTTATTGAATCCTATCCATTGATCTTTGAAACCCTAGATCAGTCGGATCTGAGGCCTTCAGAGTAGTTAGGGTAACTACTCACTAGGAGCACAACTTCCCACCTCATTCTCTTGTGCTGGTTGTCGAGATTGCTATGCAACATCTCTAGTTTGTTCTTTTCGTTCTTTCTCTGCTCAGGTTGAGGGTGTTGTTTAATGGAGGTAAACCGCCATCCGCCATGCTAGTTCCATCCTCCAAATACATGTAATCATTTCACCTTAGCTGCAACTATATTATTTGTTGAGAGATGCGTCTTTTCGAAGGCAAACTCAGTTGAGCTTGACTTTCGTATTTCATATGTGTCTTTGGGTTACATTGCAGCTTATATGTCAAGGTTTTCTTCTTTATTGAAGTTCGAACCAGGACTGCATTATCCCGTTGTCGATACTGATTTTTCCTTTGTTTTTTTGTGGAGGATTTACCGTGTTCGGTTTTTCTAGGTACAGGTTTGGCTTCACAAGACCTGCTAACAGAACTAAGCTCTGCAACACAACATACCCTCAAGTAAATTGTGCCTCTTTGTCGACATTTCTATGCCAGTTATTTTGTTAAGTTTTTTTGCGCTTGTATGAAAATTATACCTAACTTATGGTGTTATCTCTGTTGCAGGAATGGATTTCGCAACTTCATTCAAAGACAAGGGTTCGACTCTATCCTCCTTCATTCCTTCGTCAGGCTGACAGGTAAACCCCAAACTGTTTCCTGGTTCCGCATATTTACTCGTAAGCCTATAATTTCTACAGTCGACTGAGGCAAACCCCCTATGTCTACAGGGTGCCTCAGGATTTGAAAACTCTGGCACATTACACATTAGGAGTTCCAGCATTATTTATCGTTTGACTTAACATTTATTATATATTTTATGTCCGAGCCTCAGCCTATATGTAACTTTGTTATTCGGTTGAACTTATATTAAGGGTTAATTATGCAGCCTCTCGAGCCCTTACTCCAAGTCCTTCTTTATGAAACTCGAGATTGTTCTTGTTTTGGAGTTAGCATAGGATTTTATAAGTCTTGATTATTTGTTCTGGATATCACGAGAACCTTGGTGGGGTATTCTTCTCGTGGTTTAATATTTTGATTTACGAAAAAATCGACAGAGTCTGGAAGATTTTGGTTAATGTACTATTATGTCTCTACTATGACAAATATTCAATAGTTTTACATAAAGCTTATGTTCTTGAAATTTAGATATCGACATGCATACTTTTATGGAAATTCCTGTTACTTTATGTATCCTAAAAATATTTCTCATTACAGAGTTTGCCATGATGTTTGTTCGGAATACATTTTTATTTCTATTGTAACTGGCAGATTAAAGTTGAATGTATTCATGTCTCGGCCTGGGGACCGTGGCCCTTGCCTTGTCCTCACAGGGTTCGAGACTAAACCCCAGTGCCCTTTACAATTACAATTATCTCATATCTGTGGTTAAGTATTTATGCATGTGCTTCCTTACAACCTTCCTTAAAGCAGAATTGCCAGTTTCACTAATTATTTGGTTCGAAAGGTATAATGATATTCACAATATACAATTATTTTACCCAGTCTTTCTTTTATCTCTTCATGAGTTTTCCTATACTGAGTTATCTTTTAAGTTTTACTCACTGTTACAACTTACATAATATATTTAAAATCATAACTCTATAATACAACTTTTTAAGTAGATATTCTCCCTGCATACACATTCTAAAACTATATTTCCATTCCATAAACAATCTCACTCTGTCAAGCAATAGAAAAGACAGGGATTAGAAATTCCTTTATACTTATCGCAATATATGTTTGGTTAACTGATGGTCCTCCCAACCATGAGAGAGGAAATCAGGTCCTTTGCTCCCCTTGTGCTCCCTCCCAAAGCCTTAGGCAACAAACAATATCTTATGAGAAGATAGGCCTCAGGATTTCCAGATCCAGTATATACATCTCAGGGTCTAGAGGTCCACTAACCAACCTACCAGCTCTAGTAAACTCCTAGCAACTTGCAGTTGTTTTACCCTTCACTTCCCTCTTAACAGAACCCTTTTCCCTCTTCAGGATTTTCATTAAATCCTTTTTCTGGGAAGGTAACTGTCAGAATTGTCTCTATTTTTACTCTGGGATCTTGGCAACAATTACCATTCAATTAATTCATAAAATCATCCATCTTTCCTTTATTATGATTAAATTCAAAATCTACTAACAAATATCATATTCGTTAGTCAACTTAATTAAAAGAAATTATTAATGTATCATAAAGTATGTTATCTTATTCAATTCATAAAACAGGGTGTTACACGACGCGTTTTGAACCAGCCAGTGTGGTTCATCATCAGGAAAAGATGAGAAATCTGATCTAGGACCCAGTTTAAATAGATAAGGAAGCTCCAACTAGCCGTTGTAGAATAACGACTAGTTTGACTAAAATAAGAAATATAATAAAACAAAATAAGAGATGATTTTTTTTTTTTGGAGCTTGGTAGTTCCTTTCATTTTTCACTTTTTCTCTTTTATTTTTTTACTCCATTTTCATCAACATGTCCACCCCGATCAGGGAACAAATGAATTATATTTGAATATAATATAATATTTATATATTCTTAATTAATAATAATCTAAAATTATAAGATTTATGATATTTAAAAATAATAAATAATAAATAATAAATAAATAAATAAATAAAATAATAATAAATAAATAAATAAATAATAATAAAAATAAATAAATTAATAAAGAACAAAAAGGCAGAAAGACACGAGGGAGAAACAAAGGGTCCCAGAGGAGAGGAAAAGACACGAGGGAGAAACGAAGGGAAGAAAACCAATAACTAAGAATGAAGGGTAGAGATCCAACATCTACTAACACTCCACCATCATCCCTGTTAAAGTTGATCGACCTCTTTTCGATTTCTAAGGCCTCCCTCAACTTTCGGTGATGGAAATGGTCAGGCTTCGCAATAACTTTACCATCTTCAATGCAAATGTGATGCTTTGTCTTTTAGCATGCTATGCTAAGGTAGATGAGCGAAATCAGGTCAGCAGCATGTTCATGAATTCTTTAACTGATGGATAGACCACACCGATGTAAGGTGTCCCACAGGAGCACGAAATCAAGTAAACACCCTTACCATCCTTAAGGCAAATCAAGTCCTTAACCGATCTAAACAAACTCATTTATTTATAATTATTATTATTATTATTTATTTATTATTGTTATTATTATTATTTTTTAATATCATATATCTTATAATTTTATTATTATTTATTAATTAAGAATATATAAATATTATGTTATATTCAAATCTTTTGGCTTCTGTGATCCATAAATTGTGTATAAAAACTTTCAGTGAAAATCACATGTAACAAAATTTTTGTCCAAACCAACTAGTTTGACTAGAATAAGAAATTAAATTAAAATTCATCATATTTTATTATATTTTAATTTTAATTTTTTAAAAATTGTATTATGTTTAAATATAATTTAATATTAATAAATTTTTTAATATAATTTAATATTTTTAATATTTTAATACTTTTAATTTATACGTTATATAATTAAAATTCATTAATAATTAAAAAATAATAATAAAAATAGATAATAATAATAATAAATAAATAAATAAATAAATAAATTTCTTATTTAATTTTCTTAACATGTAATTTTATAGTTTTAAATCATAATATAATAAAGATAATACTAATAATAAAAAGCATAATAATAATACTCATAATAATGAACCAAAAGGAATAGACATGAAGAAAGAAACCGGTGAGAGTTGAGGGAACAACAAGAGGGGCAGAGAGGAAGAGAAAAATCAACTAAGAGTGAAGGGCTAGTTGGAATTTCATATCAGATTTCAGCGATGAACCAAACTGGCAAAAGCCCGACAAAATCTGCTTGAGGCCGAAGCTGCCTATCGTGGCAGCCAATCCAATACTCTAGAAGATACAAAGTCTTTATGGCAGAATTCGGATGAGGCCGAGCACCACTTTGGATTCAATCTAATCCATGTG
>JAXQQM020090112.1:0-38075 GCA_034641835.2 Pinus albicaulis
TTGTGTAACCCGGCTCAAAAATAGAAGAAAAGAGATATCAACGCCTTAGAAATAAGCCACTTAAAGGGGGCAACCTCCAATACATTACATAAATGAACAATTCTTGGATGATACAATTTACAAAACCTCCTTTCTATATATAGGAGTCCATGTGGCCATAATGTAATCCTAGTGGGCCACAATGTAATCCTAGCCGACCTAACAATAATAATTTAAGGGCACAATAATAACAAAATGGGGGTTACAAGGTACAATAATAACAATAAGGGGGTTACACTAACAACAATAAGGGACTATACTAGTAATATAGGGACCTAACATGCCCCTCTCCTTCAAAAAAGTGTTGTCCTCAATGCTTGGGTAGCTCTGGGTGCTTCTGTATAAAATTCTCATCCTCCCATGTAGAATCTTTAGTGGGTAAGTTCTTCCACTTGATGAGATACTCTGAAATTGATCGATTCTGTAGCTATCGAGTTCTTGTTTCCGTGACCACTTCAGGTTCCAATATGATTTTTCCTTCCTCATCAAGTTCTGGCAATATTGTTTGAACTGGAAGATTTTCACCTATAACCTTCTTTAAGCATGAAACATGGAAAACTGGATGCACTCATGAAGAATCAGGAAGCTCCAATTTGTATGCCATAGTACCAATCTTTTGCAACACCTTGTAAGGACCATAGTACTTTGGCGATAATTTATTATCCTTCTTAGCTTGCTTGAGGAACATTTTTTTATATGGTTGTAGCCGTAAAAATACCCAATCCCCTACATCAAAACTTCTCTCGCTGCGATGTTGATCTGCCTGTTGTTTCATTCGATTTTGTGCCAAATTCAGGTTATCCTTTAAGAGTTGGAGAACTTCTTGCTGATGCTCGATGTGATCTTCCACTGCTTGAACCTTCAAATTTTCCCTTAAAGAGGATGTGATGGATGGTGGATGATATCCATAAAGTGCCATAAATGGGGTCATTTTTGCTGCAGTATGGAAGGAAGTGTTATACCACCATTCGGCAAGAGGTAACCACTTGACCCATTGTGTTTGTTTATCAGATACAAAACAACGAAGATATCCTTCCAAACATTTATTTACTATCTCGGTTTGACCATCGGATTGAGGATGATAAGATGAGCTATGAGCTAATTGAGTACCCAAACAAGAAAATAACTCCGTCCAAAAATTTCCAGTAAAAATGGGATCTCTGTCGCTCACAATAACCCTTGAGCTTCCATGTAGCTTTTGAATTCTATCCATAAATGTAGTAGCAACTGTACTTGCTTTAAATGGATGAGATAATGCACAAAAGTGTGCATACTTGGTAAGTCTATCAACTACCACCATGATGACCCTCTTTCCTTCGGACTTAGGTAAACCTGTGATAAAATCCATTGAAATCTCCTCCCAACGTTGACTTGGAATGGATAAAGGTTGTAGAAGTCCCGGGGTCTTAATTGTCTCCACTTTATTCTGCTGGCAAACCAAACATTCCGCTACAAACTTTTGAATATCAGATTTAAGGCCATCCCAAAAAAATTCTTTCTTCACCCTGTGGTAAGTTTTTAAAAATCCTGAGTGTCCTCCTAAAGGAGAAGTGTGCAATTCCAGAAGAATATTTTGTTTTAGTTGGGAATTCTTACAAAGATATAAGCGATCTTTGTACCATAAGGAATCATTTTTCCAACTAAATGTATCAGATGTACTAGGATCTTGCTGCAGCTTTTGAATGAGTGTCCATACATCTTTTTCCTTCTTCCATTCATCTCTTGCTTCGGTTATCCAATCTGGTTGGATAATAGAAATGGCACAAATAAATGCTTCCACCTCTTCATTCTTTCTTGAGAGTGCATCTGCAACAACATTAAGCTTTCCTTTTTGTAGATTATTTCAAAGTCATAACCCAACATCTTTGTGACCCATTTTTGCTGCTCTTCTGAAGATAGTCTTTGTTCAAAAAAGTGTTTAAGACTATCATGATCAGTTTTTACCTTGAAGTGTCTTCCCATTAGGTAAGTTCGCCATTTCTTTAGTGCATGCAGTATTGCTAACATTTCCTTCTCATAAATAGGTTTCTGTAAATACTTTCCTTTGATTGGACGACTTTCAAAAGAAATGGGTCTTCCTTCCTGCATTAAAACTTCACCAATTCCATTTTCTGAGGCATCACATTCCACAATAAAGGTTTTTGTGAAGTCTGGTGTAGCTAAGACCGGTGCTAGGCACATTGCCTCTTTAAGACGTTCAAAGGCCTTAGTTGCTTCGGGAGTCCATGAAAATGCATCTTTCTTCAATAATGTTGTTAGAGGTGCTGCTATTCTCCCATAATTCTTAACAAACTTGCGATAATACCCTGTTAACCCGAGAAATCCTCGCAGCTGCTTTATGGTTGTGGGAACTTTCCATTCCTTAATGGCTTTAATTTTGTTAGGGTCTACTTTAACACCCTCGTGAGATACAATATGACCCAGATATTCCACCTCTTGTACTCCAAATAAACATTTGGATATTTTTGCATATAATTGTTTCTCCTGCAATAGTTTGAGCACCCTGTCAACATGTTCAACATGATCCTTCCAAGACCTGCTATAGATTAGTATATCATCAAAAAATACTAGCACAAATTTTCTAAGGAAGGGTTTGAAAATGGAATTCATCAACCCTTGAAATGTAGAAGGTGCATTGGTAAGGCCAAGAGGCATGACCAAAAATTCATAATGACCCTCATGAGTTCGAAATGCTGTTTTTGGAATATCTTCAGTCTTCATTCTAATTTGATGATATCCTGAATGAAGATCCAACTTGTTAAAATAAATTGCTCCATGTAATTCATCCAATAATTCATCAATCACAGGAATGGGAAATTTATCTTTAATGGTGAGCTTATTGAGCTCCCTATAATCCGGACACATTCGCCATGATCCATTCTTCTTGTGTACCAATACTACGGGAGCATAGAAAGAACTTTGACTAGGTTGAATTATACCCGCCTCTAACATTTCTGCAATCATACGTTCAATTTCGCTCTTTTGGAAGTAAGGATATCTATAAGGCCTGATGTTTGGAGGAACACTTCCTGGAATCAAATGAATAGCATGATCATGGTCATGAATAGGTGGGAGTCCTTTGGGAGTTTCAAACACCTTGGAATGATTGTCCAAGACTTGTTGGAGATCTGCAGAAATAGATGATTTTGATGTTGGAACTTCTAGTGAGCATAATTGTGCAATTACGCCTCGTTGTTCTTTCTTTAGAAGCTTTGTCATAACATTAGAGCTTATTATCTTTCCTGGCTTCCCTGCAATATCCCGTAATTCGACTTCCTTTCCTTCTGAAAAAAATTTCAAGAAAAGTTCTTGAAATTTAAAGGCTACCGTCCCCAAAGATTGTAACCATTGTACTCCTAGTACAACATCAGCACCTCCCATAGGAATGGAAAGAATTGGACTAGTCAATACATATTCCCCCATGGTTAGCTTGATATTATGGCATTTTCCGGAGCAATTTATAGTTCCTCCATTTGCAACCATCACTTGACATTCTGGTGCTGGGTATAGGAAACAATTTAATTCCTTGGCTACCTTGCAATGAATAAAATTATGGGTGCTACCTGAATCAATCAACACTATTACCTTTTTCTTCTTGATATGTCCTTCTATCTTGAGAGTTTGAGGAGTGGTAATTCCTGCCAGTGCATTACACGATATGGTAGGATTCATTTCTTCCTCTTCTAGGGCTGGTTCCTGGTGTATATCCTCTTCTTGTTCATTTTCTTCTTCCTCTTCACAATCTATGTAAAATAATTTCTTCTCGACACACTTATGACCTTTAGTGTATTTGCTATCACAACTGTAGCAAAGCCCTTTTGCTCTTTTTTCTTCCAATTGTTGTGGTGTCAACCTTGTAGGTTGTGGAAATCTAGATGTAGAAACACTTCCTTCTTTATAGAATTGAGTGGTAGGCTTCCTTGTCGCCATAATTTTACATTCAACTTTTCTTGCCAACCTGAATGCCTTCTCCAATGAATCAGGTTCCAGAACGCGAACTTCATGTTGGATGTTATCCTTTAAAGTGCTTATGAAGAGATAAATCTTGTGTTCCTCTGGAATATCAGTTACCCTTATATTCAATTTTTGGAAGTCCTCAATGTGCTGCCCCACTAAACCCTTTTGTTTGAGATTTATCAATTGGCTAAAGAAGGTGTTGCTCTTTGTATCCTAATAATGTGCTATCATTTCCTCCGTAAAAATTGACCAAGTGACAATTTTTTTACGGGAGCAAAGCCATCGATACCATACAAATGTATTTTGTTCTAAATGCAAAGTTGCAATGCGTACCTTTTGTGTGTTTTGCACATTATGGAGATCGAAATATTGCTCCATCTGTAGTATCCATGTTACAGGATCCTTTCCATCAAACTTCCTCATATCCATTTTTGGAATATGGTGGTTCTTCCCGCCAACATTAGAGTTTATGAAATCACGGTTAACATTTATTTTGTTCTCATCATGAGGTTCTTCTACTATATTTTCACCATTAGGAAACATTTCTTGTATCAACTTTGTCAAACCTTCTATGTCTTCTTTTAGATCATTCTTCATGTTTTCCATGTTGTCTTTCATGTCATCCATCTTAGCTTCCATGCCAGTTTCCATGCCATCCATCTTAGCTTCCACGCCTTTCTTCAAAACTTCCACTTCATTTTTTGTTGCTCTTTGTGAGAGCAAAATTTGGTGCACTTGCTCTTGTAATTTTGATAGATCTTGTTGCAATTCTTCATCTTCATGAGTCATAGTGGAGCCTTCTGAAGGCTTAATGGGTGTTGAATTATTTTTACGGGGCATATTTTAGAACCCAATACTGATATCTATTCTACAATATTCCCTTGGAATCAATTCAAATTGATTCTTCAAACAAGACTTATGCAATTTGGAAAAAAATACACACCTTTTTCTTGCTTTTGAGGAGCTCGATATTGAAATTGGATTATATTTGTGATTGTGAATCTTCAATATCTGAAATTCAGCACTGAAGTCGCCCTCTAAATTCTCTTTTGAATGCCATAGGTCTGACTTGATTTGGATTCTCCAAGAAAAAGTGATGCCCAATCTCCCGCAATGACCTAATTATGGACTAGTTCAGTATAGCGAACTTGTACGGCTTGACACGTGTCACTGTTTCATCCTTCACCTCTGAAATATATAGACAAGAAACTAAAGTCCGTTTACTTGTGACCACTTTTTACGGCACTCCAATCCGATGCTCAGAGAGAGAGTTATTGAAATTTTCCCACGATCACCTCTTTGAGATGAAATTCGAACTGAAAAATAATTACCTTCCTATCATGTCTCCAAAAATATTGCGAACCAAGCTCTGAAATTTTGCGAAGAGTTTCCTTAGGATTTCAGCTGCGCGCCCTAAAAATTTCAGATTCTGAACCTTAGTAGAAAAAAAATTTTTAGCGCAATTTCCACGATGACTGTTTATTCCACGATGACTGTTTAGGAGCACAGAAAAAGACCTAACTTCCATAGATCATATCTCCGAAAATGTTTAGAACCAAGCTCTGAAATTTTTAGAAAATATTCATTAGAAGTTTGACTTCACACCTAAAAATTTCGGCTCTGAAACTTCGTAGAAAAAAAATGTTATAGAGAAAATTCTAGGATGACTTGTTTGGAGCAGCGAAACCTAGAATCCAAAGCTGCGATACCAAATTTTGTGTAACCAGCTCCAAAAATAGAAGAAAAAAGATATCAACGCCTTAGAAATAAGCCACTTCGAGGGGGCAACCTCCAATACAATACATAAATGAAAAATTCTTGGATGATACAATTTACAAAACCTCCTTTCTATATATAGGAGTCCATGGGGCCATAATGTAATCCTAGTGGGCCACAATGTAATCCTAGCCGACCTAACAATAATAATTTAAGGGCACAATAATAAAAAAAAATGGGGGTTACAAGGGTACAATAATAACAATAAAGGGGGTTACTATTAACAATAAGGGACTATACTGGTAATATAGGGACCTAACCCCAAGAGTGGCCCTTTTGTTTTTTCAGCATACTCAAAAAGGTGAACAAGAATCAATCATGCAGTCATTTACTTGATTGGTTGCATTGGAGAAAGGAGTTCACTTAGTGTATATATCATCTCCAAGTTAGATTAGGGTACGTAGGTGTGCAAATAAGCTCAACACTCTGAGCATCTTTCCAGTCTCAGTTTTAGATAGCTTTTCATTTTCAGATTAGTATGTTTCAGAATTTAGTTTCACCTTAGTTACGGTTTCACCATTCAAGTTTTCAAGGTGCAATAGTATGTTCAGCTTGAATGGATTGTAGTGCATAAGTTCAATTGTAGTTTCGGTCCATATTTCAGTCTGCTAATAAGCTGGCTAGCCAAGCTTGTGGTCAATTGTTATCAGTCAATGTCAAGAGAAACATCCAACTAGTTTCCAGTCACTAAGTTGCTTGACAGATCAAGATACAAGTTGTGGGATCATCCTAATGGATCAGGCCACTATTCTGCGGTGTTCTTGACACTTCCCTAAACAGAAGTGCCATCCCCAACTGGAGCCACTATTAGAGTCCTGTAATTTACAGTATCACAAGGTGACTGTGTACTTTCTCTTTGCAAATTTTTCATATTTTACATAAATGTCAATGTTCAAAAGTCTTTTCCAAATAAAGATGAAGATAAAGAAAAGAATAAGGAAAGAGGGTATTTAAAAAGGAAAAGATGCAAAGTTCATACTATAGGTAAGAAACCTAAAAAATGCTTGATTTTCTCCCTACAATCAAAGTGAAAAGATCAAATTCTACTCTGAAGATCTGAAAAGGGATGATTTTTGTCAAGTTTGGGACCTTACGGTTTGTTTTTATCCTAATTCCCCGACCATATTGCATATATTTTTACCCCACCCCTTTGTTATTCCTCTTATCTTAAGTTTCATTTCTTTTTCGTCGACTCTCATGTCCCGACCCATCTGCTTTAACAATCCATGTTCCTCCACCTCCACATCCGTCGATTTTAGATTCATTTCACACCCCCCTTAGCATTCAAACTTTAACCATGAAGGGGGTTATGAAATGGGCAATTTCAAGTCCGGTCCCTACTCCCACACGTCAATTCAGAGTGATTTCACACCCCCATTTCACAATACTGCCTACCACCTAGGGATCCTTCCGAAAACCAACCTTGGGTTTTAATTTCATGATATAACCTTTCGAAAGGAGATATGTGATGAAATGGGACCCATTCACCCGCATTACAATCCCTTTTATTTTCATTTTCCTTTAAAAAAATTAGACCTTACCTTTTCTACCTTTTTTCTTTATATTGCTACTTTACCTTTTTCACGCTATATTATTATTTTAACTCTGCTTCTGATTTCCTTGATTGCAATTAAAGTGGGCCATTCCTCCCTGACACGTAACCCTTCTCCCCAATATCCATCGCATTTCGCAGATTTTAATGTTTCGCATCTCAACAAAACCTTAACACTTGTGATCGTTGATTTACGATATATCGCATCGCACATTTGTTAATTTACCTTTGAAATGCCCACAATGTATTTGGTTTAACTCATGATGCTGTTGGCCCCACCACAGCAACTCCGCCCCCACTTCAGGTCACTTGAATAATAAGCCTTACCTTACCACAGACTTTCTTACTTGCAATTGCAATTTAGGTGGGTCCCTCTCCCCACACTTCACAAGTTTTAGAATTTAAACCACACATTTATAACTAAACCTTAAGAGTTGCGATCTGTGGGATGCGGTCCGGTCCCACCTTACCTGCCAAGTCACTCTGCCCTCCTTGCCCTTCACACTTCGCATATTTTAGAGTTTACCTTTGCACTTCTAATTAAACCTTAAGAATTGAAATCTACAGGCTGCAGTCTAGTCCCACCTTCCCTCCACATCACCTCCCACTTCATAACGCATTTCCAATTACATTATTAATAACTTAAACTATAAATATTGCAAAATGTGTGGATGTGATGCAGCTTTGGAACTAAAATATAAACATTCTCAGGTCCAGGTATATGATTCTTACATTTTTTTGTTTGGAAAAGGGTTGAAACATGGAAACAAGGATTCAGGTAGCACATAAACACCATAATTTGGGTCAGGTAGCAAAGGGCGTTCATGAAAAATTGTTGTGTTATAATAGTAGAAAGACTCGGGTAGGTCCTGACAAGGGGAAAAGGGCAGAGCGAGGCTGACAATCATGGTAGTAAGAAAAGGAGGTCGAGTCAGGAAAAGGGCATTCATACAAAACTTTCATGGTATACCAACAAATTTGGAAAAGGTAGTAGAACACATCAACACCATCACCAATCAATGAAAAGTGGCCAGCACTACACCAGATCTGATTACCCAACACCAGTTTTCTACAAAACAAAGCCAGATGTCAGAGCCCCCATTGGTTGCCTCTTCATAACCATCACAACCACCTCCAAGCTTATTGTTTGATCTTACAAAGAGACATTGAAGCTTTTGGATCCATGAATAGCTGCCCAAAAATAATTCTACAAGCGATGTTGTTGTATGAGATTTCTAATCAAGCGTTGCATGGCCACACTTGTCCATTTCTCTACTATTGCATGGCCACACTTGTCACTTTTCTGCTCAATTGTATTCAATGAAAGGTTGCCTACTAAGGTAGGGAAACCGAATTAGTATTTAGATAAATATTGCATACCTTAGCAGTATCAGGGGTTGAAAGTTGGAAAATTGGACCCTACTGAAACTTGCATTGTAAGAAGTATTGGAGCACTGTAACTGTTTGAGCTGGGAATCAATAATGAGGGACCATTCATAGGACTCTTGAGCTATGTTAATGGTGATTTTTTATTTTTATTAATGTTTTCCCTCTGTATCTTCATGATGTGCATCAATTTATCTGATCTCAAAACATAAAATTTAGATTAAGATTTGCTAAGAGAGAACCTTAAATATTTCTGTGTTTGTTATCTTAATTTTTTCCTCAGAGACCTGTATGCATAATTCAGAGACGGCCTATTCTGAATTTACGTTGAACCTTAATCTTCTTCTCCTTTCCCGTTTCACATTGCTAGTAAGATCCAGTCTGCATAGTTAGCTTGCCCTGTGAATGCCATTGAAAATTTGATGCACAATTCAACCTTTATGACTCCATAGCCCAATGTATTAGCTTCTGCAACTCTGTCTATCCAACCACCCAATCAATCAAAACAAACAACCCTCATAATCTCTATAACTAACCTAATATCAACATTTAGAATTATCAAGTTAAATCATAAAATAGAGAGAGCCCTCTCAATGTATAGGAAGGCTAGGTCCTACAGTCCAAAGTGGTTTGATGATGTCCTCTCACGTTTGTTCTTTCATATCTTAAAAATTCCAAAGTGATCAAAAAATCCCTCAATGAACTATACCAAAATCTTGATTTTTCTAAAAGATCTAAAATCTTTGACATATTTCTACATGAAAACACTCAATTTCCAAAGAAAAACCCTCCATACCCTTCCTCCATCTTCCCTGATTAGGCTAAACAGATTATAACAATAATTTCATACCTCCTTGGCTATTATTCTGATCAGTGGGTAGATGAACCCATTTTAGGCTTCCTTTACATATTTTCCAAAGACAAAAAACCATCCATAATTTTCAATTTCAACCAATTCCTGGCTAACAACATCCAGGAGAAATTTATCAAGTTTCAGACCAAAGAAGTGTTTAAATACTCTTTTATTTTAGTATATAATTTTTTGTATTATCAGGCAGATAGATTCAAATTTTCCATGAAGAAGCTTGATGAAGAAGGTAACCAGAAATCAATGATCTTCTGGAAATATTTGGTGATGAAAGAACAGAAGGAATTTTCTTACAAAAATTTCATTGAACTTTTTTTTCATCCATCTATGACTATTCTGAGCAATATAGCTGAACCCATAGGTGAATGCATTAAAAGGATACTTCATTTGTCAGATCATGCCAAGACAGGAGACAGGTACTTGTACCAGAATTATACTAAGATTAAAGTCTATGGATGTGAGTTTTCACCTTATAAACTCCCAAAATTCCTCCCCATGAGTATTTTTTCTCTTGAGTATATCATACAAATGCTTAATGTAGATGATATTAACTTTTTATTAGGAAATAAGAAGTCCCAATTCAGGATCAAGACACAAATTGGGCCCTTTATTTGCAATAGCAGGTCAGCAGAGGAGGAAGCAAATAAAATATTGAAAGAGACGAATTTCAGCCTGAGTTTCACTTGGTCCTATGATCATCTGGGAATAATTTCAAAGCTGAGAGTAGAGAACGAAACTACTCCCTATATTCATACCTAGAGACCTGAGATATAAAGTTACATGAAACAGTTAGTATGGGCTAAAAACACATTGCAGTAAGTTGAGGAGCAACCAGTATCAACATTGACATCACAGACTCTTGTCCCATGGGAAAATGCAATGAAAAGGAAAATAGAAGAAGAGTCACCTTCAGTGAATAATAGTGCAGTTAACTAATTTAAGATAATGTATAGAAAAATATAAAATATGAATCCTAAAGTTGACACAGATAAAAACTCAGAGCAAGAAGTTTCTTTGGTCACTAAAGAAACACCTTCCTCTTCTCAAGTAGGTGGCCAGTCCACTACTTCTCCCACAAATTCTTCAATATCTCAAGACCAAAACCAGGCTATTCAAACAACTAAAGTGGCCTAAGGTGAGAAGGAGAAGACAATTTTTGACAGGTTCAGGGAGATAAAGCTAAAAAAAAAATTCTTAAGAATAGCAACTATGCCAAATTCTGGAAGAAAACTTCTAGTTCTCAAAGTAGGTTATTGTCAATATTTGATCTAGAGAAGGGTAAGATGCAGATGGCCTTCCTTGAGGCCCAAATTCCACAGCCAAAGTCAACATCCGACTACAAGAAGACAACCTTTTAATTTGACATAAAGGATATCCATCCCATTGAGCAAATGGAGATGTACAAGTAGACAGGTGAAATGATTTCTTCAACTCTGACTAATACTGCCATGAATATTTCCAAATTGCATGTTTCCTTGTCAAATTTCCATTCACAGTTGAAAATGGAGAAGATTTATTCTCTTGCTAAGGATACAAGGATTAAATCCTTAGAACATTTAGTGGTCAAGATAGGATCTGATCCCTCAAATATGAAGGTAGCAGAGGAGATAATTAAGAAGAAGAAAGCTAACATAACATCATTGAGAAAGTAGTTGAAGCTGTCAGCTACTGAAGATCCTCTTACCAAAGATATTGAGGAGAAAGAAACCTATAAGACTGACATGATTAAGCTCATCATGGAGAAAAATGCACAAAGATGATAGATCGAGACTGAGATGGAAAATATGATCAAAGAAAAGGAGTAGACTACAAATTTTTCCATGGTTCCATTGGATGGTGTTCCTCTTATATCCATTCCTACAACTACAACTTCTACTTGTAATATCCCAAAGGGTAGAATGCAATAATACTTAAACAAAATATAAGAACTACAACAAGATAAACAATAAATCTTAAGACAACATCAGACTTTATAGAGAAGCTGAGCCATTTTATTATATTGGAGAAGAATCAGTTACACAATGTACAAAATATGAGTAGATCTAGCCAAAGAGATGGCCTAGAATTACCGAGAAAACATGCTACAATAGGCACAACATAGCTGGAGAGACACTGAAGAAAATACTGCGCTGTCCCTTTAACGGAATATGAACATATAGTTGCAGGCTGAAAAGAAAAATGCAGATCTAAGAAAATCTGGAGCTCAGATGATGCCAAGATTCAAGATCTGGCCAATGTGATGGATTCCCAAGATAACCCAGAAAGGATTTTCCTAATCTACAACTTTGGAGAATCACCTCCCTAGGATTTGATCCTTGGTATGCTGGGAAATATAGATCTGAAGCTAGATCTGTCAAATAGATGGCTGAAATATGTTACAATATCATATCTAAGCTTGAAGGGTTGATCCCTTATTCATATCTACAAGCTAGAAGCTCTATATCTAGCTTCTCAATCCTCCCATAATGATTGCAGTTGTTGCAACACAACTACCAATAGAAACTTCTCTGTGAGGGAGAGAGAGGCCTTTTTCCTGCTGAAAAATTCTGCAATAAACTCCATACTGATGGTAATACTGATGGAAATGTGAGGGGATGATCCCTCACATGATTACTAGCTGAAATACTAGTAACTTCCTTCCTCCTTTTGGATCTGCAGAAGGGACAACGTAATTCCTCAAGGAAATACTACTTCTAGGAGGCCAATAAATTTTGGCCTAATGCCAGATATACAATGAAGCTCTGGGAATGCTGATCTATAAGCCCAAGGTGATAGGAATAAAACCTCACCATTTCTCCAGCTGAAGTATTGAAGACAACTTCCACCTTCCAAACTGATCTTCAGAAATCTGCAATTTCTGAATATGAGTGTTCTGCAGAAAGTAGAGAAAGAGATGTGTCACCAATGCCTGATGTAGAATGATGTACAATACTCTTCTAGAGCTACTCTAAGAAAGAGGCGGGATTCCCAACCAGGAACACCCCGTGCTAAACAACACTTGCAATCTCTCAAGTAAACAACGAGAAAAGCAATGGAATGTCACATGAAAATTCCATATCTCAAAATATCTTTACATCAAGAATAATTGGTGATACCTTCATCCTTGCCCTCATCTTCTTTATATAATGTTTAAGCCTTCCCAAGCCTTGCCCTCATCTAGACCACATTGTGCATGTGGACAAGATCCTCCAAGTTTTATCGCATCGTTTGACCAAATCAACCATCATGTCTAGGTGCAATGTATACCCTCTCCATCATGTGTAATTAAAATTTGGATTGTGCAACATCGGTCATCACTTTATCATGAATGTCCAAGATATCACATTACCTTTAAGACGGAGATCATCAACCATGATTATCTCAATTAATGAGACATCATCTCCAATCCCATTCACATAAGTAGTTTCTCAACTACCTCATCATGTAGATCTAGGCTTAATTAGTCTCGTATTCACACACAAAAAGTGGATATTTATTCATATTGAGGATTGTGAGTCCCTCCACCCTTTATTTAATTAATGCATGTTGAGCCCCAAAGATGTCCTTCCCTTTCACCAAATTTCACTTCAATTCCTTTGTCCTTTATCAGTTGCAGGCTTAAAAGATCAATAGGATTAATTAAAGTCACTTTAGGAATGCATATAATGAATGACTTGCTATATTTTCATGGTTTTTTTGTTGTAGTAATTTTTTACTAGACTCAGCTACAGAATGCAACCATTCTATAGCCAGTCGCCTATTCCGTAGCTATCTTCATGTTTACACAGGTTATGGGTGTCACTTAGAGGAAAAACACATATGGTTGAAATCCGGACTTCATCTACATCATTACTTTTCCTCTACGAAGTCTGATTGAAAATCTCCAAGTGGTTATGCATGTGGAAGAAATCAAAATTAAGAGGTAGACTTCTACCGGGACAAGAACTCTACAAATGTCTTCAACAAGAGTACGAGGCTTACACAAGAGTTCTAATTTGATTTTAATTGGGAAAGACACTTATCCCTATTTCCTCTCAAGGGTAGTTATGTATTTCTTTTATAAGAATGACTCGGGAGACTGAGAGACAGTGAGCTAGATTTATGTTTTGTTGTTAGATCTCAAAAGTCCGTAATACTTTGTTTTCTAAATAATTTTCCCTTTAATGAAATACATTCAACTTCATTGCATGATCTAAGGCAATCTTGAGGAGATTTGTATGCTAATCCGGTGGTAGAGGGCCCCTACTGCCCGAGAAGCTCTGTGCATATTGTTTAGATAAGTAACTTTAGCCTTGTTTCATTCCTAATTTAAATAGTTTTCTGAAATTTATGTTTTATGCTCACTTAAATCGGATGTTACAGCCAGTCTTGTTCTTATGAATTGTTCCAAAATATCACTAACAATGAATGAGACATAGTTGTGGTGTTTTAGAGTCTAGTTGCATTTTTTCTGAACTTCATATTTTTATGCTCACTGACATCAAATGTTACAGCCAGTCTTATTTTTATGAATTGCTCCAAAATATCACTAACACTGAATAAGATATAGCTGTAATATTTTAGAGATTAGTTGCATTTTAGTTCAGCTGTAATACTCCGAAGGTTAATGGCACTCTAGTTCAATTCTGTCCACTATATTTTAAGTTTGAATGATTTCATTCTAGTTCAGTTCTATCCATTGTATTTCTAGTTTTATTAGCTAGTTGTATTCTAGTTTTGTTAAATTAGACTTAACAACCTTCATTATTTACAAACTTCTCTTGTTCTTAATCTCTATTAATACATTATAATCATAGGAACAAGAATTGGTAATGTCATTTTGAAGTCTTGACTGTTCTGCAATTTCTCATAGTTTCACAAACTGCCTTTTTCCAAAGCTATTCCAAAAGATTTCTAACTCTTGAATGAGGCTTAACAGTGATATTCTGAGTTGTAGAATGGATTAATTTCAGTGTCATAAGTTAATTTAGAGTAGAGTTCCTCACTATGTTGTAGACAAACTTTTCCAAATGTGTTCCAACAAACTTCTAACCATGGATGAGGTTTTATCTGTGATATTGTAGGTTGTTGTTTACTTAGAAGAACCTCATTGCATTAAACTCATCCTTTTCTCAAGTTATTCCAATATAGTTCTAATGAATGAATTGGGTTGAGTTCATGTTATGAGTTATTTTCTCGTCAAGTTTTTCATTCTCTGCTCTCAAGTGACATACATAGTTTAGAAGAGATTTTGCTCTGTTTTAGTGAGTTATTTTCTTGTTAAATTTTGCATTCTCTGTTCTCAAGTGCCATACATAGTTTAGAATATCTTTTGCTCTGTTTCAGTGTGACCAAAAACTTCTCTTTACCAACACTTAGTTCTTTTCCTCTTAGCATAAAAACACAAAACCACAAAACCAAAAACACTAGAAAAACACTAAACACAACGAAGTAGGAAGAAAATACCTAGGCACATATAATGCACTTCACTTCAACAGTTTGCTAGCCTTGGTTGACAATTTATGACATCAATTTAGGAACACTAAGTTGAGCAGACATTTTGGCGCCATTTCCGGGGAAGTGTAACTAGGTAGCCTTGTTTCTTACCTCCCAAAAACAATGATATGCGTAGAGAAAGAGATTCAAGGGGTAGATTCATAAGAAGTAGAAGCTTGATTCCTATAACATCACTTATTTCACCAAGACCAAGAGCCAGCACACCTCCAACTCAAACCTACATTCCATCCTTTACTGATCCTACACTTCCAAAGGACTTAAGATCAGATATTCCATTAGAAAGACCTTCCACTTTATCCACTGAACCTGTCTTAGAAGAAGATTCAGGGACCCCTGCTAGGGACATAAACTTTTCAACTTCCACAGAAGAATCAACTATGGCAGAAGAAGGGGGAGGAGGAGTTTTTAATGGAGAACACACACTATTTGGAGGGGGTAGAGGTAGAGGTAGAGGAGAAGGAGGTAGAGGTGCAGAAGGAGAAGGAGGCAGAGGAAGAGGTAGAAGAGAAATGGGAAGCTCTTTTGGGTTTCCTATAGTAGATGAAGAAACCAATACAAATATGAAAAAAAATTCACCCTCTGTCCTTCCAAACTTTTATGGACTTAAAACTGAAGATCCTGAAACCTTCCTATTTGAATTTGAAGTCCTATGTAGAACCTATGACTACTTACAAGATGCTCAAAAACTTAAACTATTCCCTTCAACATTGAAAGGAGCAACATTAAAATGGTTTATGAGTTTGATTAATAGTTCTATTAGGACATGGGAAGACATGAAACAAGCATTTCTAGAGAGGTATTTGGATTACTGTATGCCAGTCAACCATAAGGAGGAAGTGTTTAAAATGTTGCAAAAAGAGGATGAAAATTTGGAAGATTTGTTGGAGAGATTTAACTACAACATCAAAAGAGAAAAAATGGAAAACTTAGACCAAGATACTTTGAAAGCTCTCTTGTTGAAGACAATTAGGGATGAATGGTTAGATATCCATAACATGATGGGAAAAGGGGATATATCTCAACTCACATTGCCTGAAATAGTTGAATTATGTATCAACCTTTCAAGAGGGAAATCTAAAACTGTAAAAGGACCAAGAGACCTTTCTCTTGCAAGGGCAAGTAAGTCTGCTTCTGGGACAGTAAGTAGGGCAGAAATAGGACATATGCTTGATGAATTCAAATCTGATATTTTAGGGAGTCTTAGTGAACAAATAGACACCCTTAAGTTACAAAACAAGTAGAAAACTGAATCTGATGCCTTAGCAATATTTTGTCCCAAATGTAGAAAGAAGCATGCCTTGAGAGAATGTCCTTTGGATGCAAAAGTAGTAGAGGCCTATATAATTTGTTCAGAAAAACATGATACCAAGAGTTGTCCTTCACTTCCTGGTCTTAAAGTTGTCTTTCAAGAAGAAACCTCTACAAATTCCGAAGAATCTCTCAATTTTGTCTCTAGAAGGCCTTGGCAAGGACCTCAAACACAAGGATTCCATGATCGGTTGTATAATCAACCCCCACCAAATTGGAATTCTTGGCAGCAACCTTGGCCCCAATTCCAAAATCAATCTCAAACTTGGGCACAAGGAGCACAAAATCCCTATGGAAGATACTCTCAGTATTATCAATATCCACCATCTTATCCACCATATCCACATTTCCCTCCTCAACAAAATCCTCAACAGAATCATCAAAATCCACAACATCAAAATTCACCACTTCCATTACCATTTCCTCAGAAAACAAATCAGTTACCTGCCCAACCCATACCAAACCCCAACAATAAAAATCCTCAGAACACATACATGATAGAAGGCCAACAGTTTCCAACCTATTTGATTACTCCTTTAGACCTTAATGATGTTCAACTTAGGTCTGGAAGAATACTTGAAAAGAAGAAACCTTCTGTAATCATACAAGAGAAAAACAATTCTGAGGAAGATTCTCTACTGGTGAATAAAAGTCTTGAAGAGAACACACCTTTCCAAGACCCAAACATTGAAAAATCAAAACAAAAAGAACCAATAATTTCAACTCCTATATTAGAGCAACCATCAACATCCACCTCTACACCTCCCTTTCCAGAAAGATTACAAATTGATAGGGGTGTAGAAAAACAAATTATGGTGCCTAATTATGATTTCCTAGATGAGCTGAGAAATGTTTATATTAAGATCCCATTATTGCAAGCTATCAAGGAAATTCCAATCTTAGCAAAGACAATAAAGGAGTTGAGCATGAAGAAAACAGGAAAAAGAATAAGAGAGACAAAGAAAATTCAACTGGCAGGAAAAATAGCAGATATCATGATGGGTAAGATTGCCATTCCAAAGTATCTAGACCCAGGAAATCCAATTGTTAAAATACACATCAATGGAACTGAGATCCAAAACACACTTATTGATTTAGGAGTAGCAATCAATATCATGAGTAGACAAATCATGGATAAACTAAAACTTCCTAATCTTATTTTTACACCCACATTATTACAATTAGCAGACAGATCTGTGATCAAACCTGATGGGGTAATAGAAGACATTCCAGTGTCCCTATATTCTTGGGAGTATCCTGTGGATTTTATGATCCTAACTCCTAAGAATAATCTAGGAGGACATCCTATTATACTAGGAAGACCTTGGTTAGCTATAGCTGATGCTTTCATTAGCTGTAGATCCGGTGATATGTACATCTCTGATGGTAGTTCAACCAAGAAATTTACTTTGTATCCTCCAGCAAAAACAATTACAGAATTAGATGATACTCAATGGATTGAGGATGAAGAAGACATACAACCTCTCTTCACAATTTTAGAAATTAGTGAAGATAGCCAGATTCTGAATACCTTAGAAAATTTTGAATCCTCTTCGGAATACAAACATGAAAAATTTCAAGAAGAATCCAACATTGAGTTTTTATCATCAAGACAAATGTCTCTTTATTCCATGGATAAATTTGGCAGCTCTACAATTGAGATATTTCTAGGTAAAACTTTAAACATAAACAAGAACCTAGAGAAATCTCAACAAGAAAAGCTAGTCAAGATATTACAGAGACATTCTTCTGCATATGCATGGGAGTACACTGATATGAAAGGGATAAGCTCTAAGACTTGCACTCATCACATCTACATAGAGGAAAATTGTAAACCAATCAGACAACCTCAAAGACGGATGAATCCAAATCTTAGGGAGATTGTTAAAGAAGAATTGCAGAAATTGTTGAATGTCAATTTTATCTATCCTATTTCAGATAGTCGGTGGGTTTCTCCTTTGGTAATTGTGCCAAAGAAAAATGGTAAATGGAGGGTATGTATTGACTACCGAGAATTAAACAAAGCTACTCTTAAAGATCATTTTCCCCTACCTTTCATAGATCAGGTGTTAGATACATTAGTTGGCAAAAAGTACTTCTCATTTTTAGATGGGTTTAGTGGTTATAACCAAATTCAAGTAGCACTTGAAGATCAAGACAAAACCACATTTACATGTCCTTGGGGTACCTATGCTTACCGAGTATTGCCATTTGGGCTATGCAATGCACCTGCAACATTTCAAAGGGCAGTACTAGGAATTTTTTCAGATCTAATACATGATTGTGTGGAGGTATATATGGATGATTTCATAGTTTATGGAAACACATTTGAAGAAGCCTTAGAAAACTTGGAAAAAGTTTTAAAGAGATGTAAAGAAGCAAATCTTTCATTAAGTCATGAGAAGTGTTTTATGATGTTTACTGAAAGAATTTTTTTGGGACATCACATTTCAGGGGATGGGATTAGAGTTGATGAGTCAAAAGTTGAAGTCATCTCTAACTTATCTATTCCAAGTTGTCAAAAAGATGTTAGGAGTTTTCTCGGATTTACAGGATATTATCGAAGGTTTATAGAAAACTTCACCAAGATATCATCTCCACTTTTCAAATTACTTACCAAGGACTGTGAATTCAAGTGGAATCCTGATTGCCAGTTAGCCTTTGAGACCCTGAAAACAAAAATCTCTGAAGCACATATTTTAAGGGGACCTAACTGGAAGTTATCTTTTCATATTTCAACAGATGCCTCAGATACAGCTTTAGGAGCAGTATTGGGACAAAAAGACTCGATTCCTTATGCCATCTACTATACATGTAAAAATTTGACTCCTTTAGAGTTAAATTACACTGTAACTGAAAAAGAGTTCTTAGTTGTTGTTTATGCCATAAATAAATTTAGAGACTATATAACAGGCTATGAAACTTTTGTTCACACAGATCACTCTGCAATTAAATATCTAATGAACAAATCAATCACTAATGGTAGAGTCATAAGATGGTTATTTCTCTTACAGGAATTCAACATTACCATTCTAGATAGGCCTGGGAAACAAAACACAGTAGTTGATTTCCTATCTAGACTCCAAAACATCAAAGACAATACTCCAGTTGAAGATCAATTCCTTGATGAATATATTTTTGCAATTTCTACTCAAACTCCTTGGTTTGCTGACATTGCTAATTATTTAGTTTCAGGGAAATTTCCTTCAATAATGAATGCAAGAGAAAAAAGAAAGATCATTTATGACAGTGCAAAATATTCATGGGTTGCTAATGAGTTATACAAAACAGGTCCAGATTTTATCATTAGGAGATGTGTTCGAGAAGATGAGATGCCTGAGATCCTCAAGGCATGTCATGATGAACCTTGTGGCGGACACTTTGCTGATAAAAGGACAGCTTATAAGGTCCTTCATTTAGGATACTATTGGCCATCCATTTTTAAAGATGCTAAAGAGTATGTCAAAAGGTGTGACAGTTGCCAAAGGGTAGGGAAACCTTCTCCTTCAGGTGAGATGCCATTACAACCTCAGGCACATATTGAACCTTTTGAAAAATGGGCTTTGGATTTTGTAGGACCTATTAGTCCTCCATCAAGACAAAAGAAATATATATTAGTTTGCACTGATTATGTTACCAAATGGGTAGAGGCCAAGCCATTACTTTCTGCTACTGAAGCATCTGTAGTTAATTTTCTTTTTTAGGATATTTTTACTCGTTTTGGTGTCCCAAGGGAAATTGTTACAGATCAAGGAGCTCAATTCACATCAAGGCTAGTGGAACAAATGATGGAAAGGTACAAAATCAGACACAGAAAATCTACTCCCTATCATCCACAAGCAAATGGTCAAGTGGAATCTACTAATAAAGTCATTGAAGGGATCCTAACAAAGACTGTTCATTTACATAGAAGAGATTGGGCAGATAGGCTTCCTGAAGCCTTGTGGGCCTATAGAACTACATGGAGAAGCACAACAGGTCATACTCCTTATGAAATTGTTTATGGAAAGCAAGTTTTGTTTCCCATAGAGTTCCAGATTCAAACTTTCAAAATGGCAGTTCAGCTAGGACTTGATCTAACAGAGGCACAAAAGCACATATTGGAGCAGATTAATGAATTGGATGAGATCAGACAAGATGCAGTTCAGAAAACAAGTATAGTCCAACAGCAAAGGACTAGATGGCATGACAAGTACATCAAGGAAAGGAAGTTCAAAGAAGGTGACTGGGCTCTCTTGTTTGATTCAAAGTTCAAGGATTTTCAAGGTAAATTCCAAACACATTGGCTTGGGCCATATGAAATTATAAGAATTTTTGACAATGGAGCAATAAAAATCGGGACAATAGATGAAGAGAAGGTCACTTTTCTTGTAAATGGTCATAGATTGAAGCTGTATCATAAGCCACTTTCAAGAGAAGAATTTGTCAAGAGATTCCAGGAAAACAGTAATGTGAAGTTAATGAAGAAGAATTTTTCTTCTTCATCAACTTAGTTGAATTTTCTGAATTCAAATGAAAAAAAAAAAATATAAACATGAAAACTAATCACTGATTAGCATGTTTATACAGAAAAGATAAAGTGAAAATCAGAATCCTTCTGACACTTTAGCTTTTCAAATTTGTTCTTTTTCTGCAAGCAGCTATCACAAAATCATAAGTCTCACTCCATCATGTCTCACTTCATTCATATTTCATTCACTCCATTCATTCATATTTCATTCATTCCATTCATTCATATTTCATTCACTCCACTCATCGATACTTCATTCACTCCATTCCATGGTCCACCTCATTTTCATCTCAGATTTTTAAAATTTGATCTCTTTCTGCAATTGAATATTACAAATCATAAGTTGCAGACCACTTTTCATATTTCACTCCACTTTACATTTATAATCCATTTCATTCCATTACATTTCACTTCACTCATGCTCCATTACACCATATTTCATGATCCATTCTAATTCACTTCATACAACATTCCATTCCATGTCTCAAAGCTCCTACAAGTATATTCTATAGTCAGACATTCTGCAGCCAGCTAGACATTCTGCAGCCAGATATCCTGAAGACAATTATCCAGCAACCACTTTTTCAGCAGCAAATTAACCCTGCACACCTATGTCAACAAGCAAAATCAAAGGGATTATGAAGACTGAAGAATCAATGATTTTCAAAGGAGGACAAAGCATATCAAAACCAAAAAAATTAAAGGAAAGGCAAAGGTAAAGTTGTGAAATTATTATGATGACAGAATATGAAAGTTATAGTATAGTTAAGTCATGTATGATTCAAAAAGTTGTTTTTATTATTCGTGTTGATCATGCCTATTAAACCTATCATAAAAACTTTGGACAAAATCCCTTCCATTCCGCCATTTCAAATCATCATTTAAAACTTAACGGTTAAGTACTGAAGTGACCTATTCGGTCACGTCACTAGCCCGAAGTATTCAGTGATGATTTTGAATTTCTCACGAGATGTTTCCACGGTATTTTCTTCCATGATGGCTCTCAAACTCATTAATTCATGTGAATCACCCTCACCATATTTCACTCATTCTATAACCTCTTCATGTCATCCTTCCGTAGCTAATTCCTACTGCATAAACAGAGAAGGCACCTTTGGGGTAAAAACAACTCTTTAACAGCCATTTTCACCGTAGATAGAAGAGCAGTAAATTGAAGGTTGAGAAGAGAAGCCATGGGTCTCATAGTAAGGTCCGAACCAGTCGGAACCAAATACTTAGAGGGTTACCCACAGATTAGAGAAATGCTACAGCAGGCTGGGTGGTTACAGTTTTTGGAAAAATTCAATGGTTTTCATAAAGAGGTAACTAAGACATTTGCACGGTCCTTCAATGGAGCAGAAGTTGAAATAGGAGATGTTAAATTCACTGTTACAGAATCTTTCATTGCAGAAGCAGCGGAATTACCTAGGCAAGGTGAACGATGGTTCAAAAATAAGGAATTTCATAATGAGGCATGGAGGCAAATGCTCAAAACACCAGGTATGGATATTTCAATTTTTAAGAAGGGCATTCCTAGCTCAGCACTGAAGAATAAATGGTGGAATATGTTGCTCATTTTGCAAAATTTTATAACTTGTGAGGGAAGGTTTGGTACCTTATATATTTATCATATTCGGCTAATGATGCATTTCTTAGATGAAGAAATCAATTTACCCTTTTTCTTACTTCATAGCCTAAAGAGAATGGCCTCTAATGTTCAAAAGAGGGTTCAATTTTTGGAAACCACTTTGTATCACCATGGCCTAGTTAAAATCCTAATTGAACATCATTTGAGAAAGGTGGGAGACAATTGGGATGAGTTCCTAGTGAGGAATCACTTTGAAGAACCCAAGGAATCTCCATCTGAAGGCAAACTTACAAGAAGAAGCAGGAGAAGGAAAATTTCCAAATCTGTTGAAACTAAAACTGGTAAGTCCATACAAGAGGACAGTGAGGAGATAATTTCTGAGAAATTGGCTGAAATTAAGAAACAACTTAAAAAGGAGAAGATGATAAGAAGGTATGCCAAGGAGAGAGGTGAAGGACCATCTCAACCAAGACGAAGCCACAGACTTAGAGGTATATTGAAGAAAACAGGGGTTAGACAAACGGGAATCATAAACATTGAGGATGAAGAGACACCAACTGCTAGATCACCTGAGTACCAGTATGAAGAGGATCTTGATAAAGAAACTCCAGAGATAGACCCAACACAACAACAAATCTATAATTATGTTGAGTCATTGGAAAAGAGAGCCTCAGAAAGTAGAGGAAGAACTCCTAGCCCATCAGAATCTGCAATTGATGTACTAAGAAGAGACAAATATGAGTTAGAAGTACTCAATAGGCACATAAAGAATGAAAATGAAATTTTGAGGGAGCAGGTTAAGCTGAAAAGTGATATGAATACAACTCTCTCTCTGCAAATGGAAAATTTGTACAAGGCTAGTGAGAAATTGAAGAAGAAAAACAAAAAGTTGAGTAGGGCACTTATAAATTTGAGATTCAAGTTGGTCATAAGGAAGCCTAGGAGACCATGGAATATCAGGCAAAGTAGAAGAAGAAGCCTAGATGTCCTAGCAGAAGTCTCAGAATACATGAATTGATTGTATGAGGACATGCAAAAGCCTTGCAGTGGGGGTATGTTGAGCCCCAAAGATGTCCTTCTCTTTCACAAAATTTCACTTCAATTCCTTTGTCCTTTATTAGTTGCAGGCTTAAAAGATCAATAGGATTAATTAAAGTCACTTTAGGAATGCATATAATGACTGACTTGCTATATTTTCATGGTTTTGTTGTTGTAGTAATTTTTTACTAGACTCAGCTACAGAATGCAGCCATTCTGTAGCCAGACGCCTATTCCGCAGCTATCTTCATTTTTACACAGGTTACAGGTGTCACTTAGAGGAAAAACGCATATGGTTGAAATCCAGACTTCATCTACATCGTTACTTGTCCTCTACGAAGTCTGAGTAAAAACCTCCAAGTGGTTATGCACATGGAAGAAATCAAAACTAAGAGGCAGACTTCTACCGGGACAAGAACTCTACAGATGTCTTCAGCAAGAGTACGAGGCTTCCACAAGAGTTCTAATTTGATTTTAATTGGGAAAGACACTTATCCCTATTTCCTCTCAAGGGTAGTTATGTATTTATTTTATAAGAATGACTCGGGAGACCGAGAGACAGTTAGCTAGATTGATGTTTTGTTGTTAGATCTCAAAAGTCCGTAATACTCTGTTTCTGAAGTATTTTCCCTTTAATGAAAGACATTCAACTTCATTGCATGATCTAAGGAAATCTTGAGGAGATTTGTATGCTAATCCGGTGTTAGAGGGCCCCTACTGCCCGAGAAGCTTTGTGCATATTGTTTAGATAAGTAACTTTAGCCTTGTTTCATTCCTAGTTTAAGAAATTTTTTGAAATTATGTTTATACTCACTTGCATCGGATGCTACAGCCAGTCTTGTTCTTACGAATTGTTCCAAAACATCACTAAAACTGCATGAGATATAGCTGTAGTATTTTAGGGATTATTTGCATTTTTTTCTTCTGAACTTTATGTTTTATGCTTACTCACATCAAATGTTCCGGAAAGTCTTATTTTTATGAATTGTTCCAAAATATCACTAACACTGAATAAGGTATAGCTGTAATATTTTAGAGATTAGTTGCATTTTAGTTTAGCTGTAATACTCCGGAGGTTAATGGCACTCTAGTTCAATTCTGTCCACTGTATTTCAAGTTTGAATGATTGCATTCTAGTTCAGTTCTATCCATTGTATTTCTAGTTTTATTAGATAGTTGTATTCTAGTTTTGTTAAATTAGACTTAACAGCCTTCATTATTTACAAACTACTCTTGTTCTTAATCTCTATTAATACATTATCATCATAGGAACAATAATTGGCAATGTCATTTTTAAGTCTTGATTGTTCTACAATTTCTCATAGTTTCACAAACTGCCTTTTTCCAAAGCTATTCCAAAAGATTTCTAACTTTTGAATGAGGCTTAACAGTGATATTCTGAGTTGTAGAATGGATTAATTTCAGTGTCATAAGTTAATTTAGAGTAGATTTCCTCACTATGTTGCAAACAACCTTTTCCAAATGTGTTCCAACAAACTTCTAACCATGGATGAGGTTTTCTCTGTGATATTGTAGGTTGTTGTTTACTTAGAAGAACCTCATTGCACTAAACTCATCCTTTTCTCAAGTTATTCCAATATACTTCTAATGAATGAAATGGGCTGAGTTCATGTTATGAGTTATTTTCTTGTCAAGTTTTGCATTCTCTGTTCTCAAGTGCCATACATAGTTTAGAAGAGATTTTGCTCTGTTTTAGTGAGTTATTTTCTTGTTAAATTTTGCATTCTCTGTTCTCAAGTGCCATACATAGTTTAGAATAGCTTTTGCTCTGTTTCAGTGTGACCAACAACTTCTCTTTACCAACACTTAGTTCTTTTCCTCTTTAGCATAAAAACACAAAACCACAAAACCAAAAACACTAGAAAAACACTAAACACAACGAAGTAGGAAGCAAATACCTAGGCACATATAGTGCACTTCACTTCAACAGTTTACTAGCCCTGGTTGAAAATTTATGACATCAATTTAGGAACACTAAGTTGAGACAATGCATTAAGAAAATTAAGAACTCTAATATTCCAAATATCAGGTAAAAATTTGGGAATATTATAGTTCTCCCCGGAAAAATGTTGCTTGTCCTCAAGCAACTCAAAAGGTAGATGCAAAGCCATCTATTCCCATCCAAATGGCATCCACATAAGGAAGGCTTCCTCCATTTTCTTCAATGTGTTATGTATGTTTGGTTCCAAAGTTGTCTCTCAAAAACATATAGAATGACCTCTAACTGTATGGTTAGATGTCCTCCTTCCATCATGAAGTACCAAGTGACAACCATATGAGTTCCAACTTTATCATCAATACATGAGATACATAAAATAAAGTAGCTCTTTCCATAAAGGAAAAGCTCCATGTCACAATACATCTCTTCATCCCATGTTTTATGAATTTGTTTGAGCATTGATATGCTCTCTTCCTTAGCCTTGTTGGCCTTGTTGGATACAAGCATCATTCCAACATTATGAAAAATAAGAAGGGAAGGAGTTATATGGGTAGAAAAAGATGTCAAACCATATTCTTTTAATAGCAACCACCAGAGTAAGGCCCTTTGTTTCCATCCTCCATCTCCTCCATGTAAGATGGATAAGCCAAACTCCCCAAAAAGAAAACAAAGCAACAAGAGATCTTGTTGCGTTCTCTCCTCCTCATGAGCAAAAACATACTAATGGACATAAGTAATGTCACATCATTCCAATACAAAGAAACATCATCAATGCACATCATGAGAGCATCATGCCAAGCTTTGCCCAATACAAAACACATAGACATAGGAGATGTCATGTGGTGGCCAATATCTCTCAAGGGAAACCAAAATGAACATGCCTTCTCTTGCTGCATTCATTTTATCATTGATACACAAGGAATGAATCAGAAAAATATGAGCTATTGGGTGGTAACCATACTCACCCAAGAGCAACCAGCGCAACCATGCCTCCTTCTTCATCTCATAAGTGTTTTTCCAGGCATGAATCAAAGAAATAGGAGCCTTTGGGTAGTGACAAAAATATCCCAAGGGAAACCAACGTAACCAAGCTTCATGGCCCATGTCATAAACCTACAAGTGGTCATACAACCCCTTTCTTATCTTCCTCACCCACTCACCCCAATATGGATGATGAGTGATGTGTTGCATAATCATGGTATCCTCCCTTTGTAGAATACCATCTTCCCCAAACTGATGAAGAACTTTGCACTTCATGAAATGTTGAAGTGCACCTCTAATGAGATCTCTTAATGAGACCCTCCTCTCATCCATGGCCTTCCAAAACCAATGAGGTTATGTATCTGCTGTAGGTAGAAGTCTCTCTTTGAGCTGTGAGATGCTAATTGAGAAAGGTCATCTAGAAAGGAGAAAAGGTTTCTCATCTCACGATGTCTACCATTTATCATCTTTACCTCCATTGCTTCATGAGTGAAGCTACCTCCAGAATGCTCCAAGAATGATGGGACCTCCTCATCTTCACAACTACTAAGTTACAACACTGTATATTTTCATGATAATATATGCGTTGTCTCAAAGCAAGGCACAACACTGATCTCATAACCAGTTATTGTACACAGGATTTTGCTCATCCTATTTTCTGAAACTATACACTTCAACTCAAAGGGTTGAATGTAGCTCAACAATGATGAACTGGGATAGTTCTTAACCTCCTCCTTGATTAGATCAAGGGTCCTCTGCGCTGTGATATGTTGCTGCTTCAAATCAGCATTATGTTCTAACCCTTGGTTATGCATTGGCCCTGATGGCATGTTACCATAAGTTTCAATAAGATCTATTTAAAAAATAGGTGATGAATGTGTATGAATACCTTGGATCAACTGATATGTGAGAACCTCTTGACAGAATACAAGAGTTCCTCCAACCAGGAAAATGGTGTCTCCAACTACTGGTAAGAGATATGGCTGCTCTTCTACCAATGTACCCGTGCTGGAATCTTCCTCTTCTTCCTCATGCATCTCCTAAATCATGCATGGGACTCTATGTGTCAAGAGCTCAAGAATACCTTGCAAGGTTGAAAGTGTCTCTTCTCTGGATATAAGTACTTATGTAGTTGGTGGTGAATGTGGTGACCTCTTGTCCAGAGTGACAAGAATGACATCATCCTTTTTTTCCTTAGGAAATGTCTCTTTGTGGCACATCTCTGTCTTCTTCACATCAAAATTCTTCCTCAACTTGTGAAAGAAACCTAATATTTAGTCACCTTTTCATTCTCCATGTGACTAAACCACCAATCATTGGCTTCATCTAAAAGATGAAGTGCTGCAATTTGAACAGCCTCTCCTTTAGCCATAGGATGTAGCCTAAAAAATGAATCTAACTCTCTCCTCCAAGCTCTAACAGTGATTGAGGAAGATACATCAAATGTAGGCAAATGGAATCTATTATGCCTCTTTCTTCTATTGCTACTAGAGGATCCTCTTTCTTCTTTGATTTTGAAGAATTTTTGGAGAGTTAGCTTCTCCTTGAATTCTCTAGACTGTGCTTTGTACTCTTCAAGATATATGCTGAGAGTCTCATGAGTCTCAGTTCCATTCCTTTCTTCATTTCTACACCTTTCACCTTCCCCAAAGAAAGTGGGCACAGTGGATATATGAGGAGATCTATGATTCTCCGATTTTATTTTCTGCTAATAGGAAGTGCTTGGACCTTCCTCTTCAATTCTTCTTCTTGGATATTCTTTCTATCCTTCCTTCTTCATTGGATTGATGTCATTGGAGAGATATTGCATGGATATAAATAAAGGAGTCATAGAATTATAATCCTCCATGGTAGATCTCATCTATCTGCTTCTTCTTTTGATGTAAAAGATGAAGTGTCCACAAGCCGATCCAAAGATCATGCTCTGATACCACTGTAATATCCCAAAAGGGGGAATGCAGTAATACTTAAACACAATATAAGAACTGCAGCAAGATAAACAATAAATATTAAGACAACATCATACTTTACAGAGAAGTTGAACCATTTTATTATATTGGTGAATAATCAGTTACACAATGTACAAAATATGAGTAGATCTAGCCAAAGAGATGGCCTAGAATCACCCAGAAAACATGCTAAAATAGGTACAACGTAATTGGAAAGACACTGAAGAAAATAATGCACTGTCCCTTTAGTATAATATGAACATATAGTCGAAGGCTGTAAAGGAAAATGTAGATCTACTCAAATCTGGAGCTCATATGATGCTAAGATTCAAGATCTGGCCAATGTGATGGATTCCCAAAATAACCCAGAAAGGATTTTCCAGATCTACAACTTTGGAAAATCACCTCCCTAGGATTTGATCCTTGGTTTGATGGGAAATACAGATCTGAAGCTAGATCTATCAAATATATGGTTGAAATACGTTACAACATCAGATCTAGGCTTGAAGGGTTGATCCCTTCTTCAGATCTACAAGCTAGAAGCTCTAGATCTAGCTTATCAATCCTCCCATAATGATTGCAGCTACTGCAACAAAACTATCAATATAAACTACGATGTGAGGGAGAGAGAGGTCCTCTGCCTACTAAAAATGCTGCAATAAACTCCAGGCTGATGGTAAGACTGATATAAATTTGATGGGATGATCCCTCACAGGATTACTAGTTGAAACGCTAGTAACTTCCTTCTTCCTTTTGGATCTGCAAAATGGAGAATGTAATTCCTGAAGGAAATGTTGCTGCTAGGAGGTCAATAAATTATGGCCCGATGCTAGATCTACAATGAAGCTCTGGGAATGTTGATCTATAAGCCCAAGGTGGTAGGAATAAACCCTCACTAGTTCTCCAGCAGAAGTACTGAAGACAACTTCCACCTTCCAAACTGATCTTCAAAAATTTTCAATTTCTGAATATGAGTGTTCTGCAGAAAGTAGAGAAAGAGATGTGGCACCAATTCCTGATGTAGAATGAAGTACAATACTCTTTCTAGAGCTACTCTAAGAAAGAGGTGGGACTCCCTACCAGGAACACCCTGTGCTAAACATCACTTGCAATCTCTACTAAACAGCCCGAGAAAGCAATGGAATGTCACATGACAATTATAGATTTGAAAAGAACTTTACATCAAGAATAATCTGCATGCCTTCATCCTTGCCTTCATCTTCTTTATATAATGTTTAAGCCTTCCCAAGCCTTAGCCATCATCTAGACTGCGTTGTGCATGTGGACAAGTGTTACAGGTCAAAATACCTCCTCATCAGCTCAGAGGAGAAGACAAATATGGAAGGAATACAAAGACCTAAATTAAACCTATTTCTGCCAGGGTAACGCCTATCTAGAACAGTACAAGAGCATTATAATGCAGTCCAATCAGTGAATGAGCCGCGTTAGTGGCTAGGGAAACGCTCTACTTACACTAAAGGGCAGCGTTACCCATGTTTTAAGTTTGAATCAGGAAGAGCCCGTGGAGAATGATTTGAATCTCCGACTTTCCCTCACAAGAGGATCAGTTCATAAAAGAAACTGCAACACACCAGTTCATTATTGGTCATTGCCATAAGAAGACTGAACTCCAAAGGAGGCAAAAGCATAGAGATCAAGGAAACATCTAAGTTTTTTCCATTCCAAACTAGTGGAAAGAGAAAGGCAATAATGGCTTTCTCCCTCTCCTATAAGAAGGAGCTGAAGGCTCTTAATTGAAGGTCGAAGGATTGCTAAAGGTTTTGCATACTTGTGGAATAGAGAATAGTGTGAAGGCCAAGAGCCAAAGAGGTTCCTAGAGAGCTTGTTGACTTAGACTTCTTCACTTGAGAGATAAGAGAGATTGGGAGACTGAGGAGGGCTTGGTACAACCGACGGTTGTAATCCTCCTTCTTTCAAATTAGTAGAACTGTGTTCGTTTTGTCCATTCAATGCTTAATGTTGTCATTATTGTTTGAACATTTACATAGTATGATATGAATGGCTCAGATGTGTATAATTTAGAAGTTCATTATATATTGGCTTGATTGATAGAATATATGTTATGTTAGGAGTTACACGGGTGCTTTGACTGATTGCAGGACTAAGATTTGGAGCTACTGAAAAAGGACTCTTGCTTCGCTGCCTAGTGCTCTCCAAGGGACTCCAAGATTGTCAAAGAGGTAATTCTATATCGTATTTTATCAAGTTATTTCAAGTTAATATGAACATGCTCATGCCATCTTTGTGAACAACATAGCTAATCTTACTGTCTGCCTCAGGCACCGGAAAGCCCTGAGAGGGATATTCGAAAACCAACCACCCAAGAATTTTACCCTATAGAAGAATTGGTGACTCCACTGGGGAGTTTCCCCATAGTTTCCGGACTATTTCTTCCCTTCTTTCTGCTCTCCTCTGTTCACTGATCCTTCCGACCATTTTTATACCCAGTAGACATACCAAACGCTCGCAGAGTTCAATCATGTTTCTGTTGACCATCTGAAGTACTTTACCCTGGCTAACGCTACCTTTGTAGGTTCTCCAGTGCATTATAACGCTGTCTCTGCTTAAATACAGTGCGTTATAATGTTGTATTTACTCACAGACAGAGCGTTACTTAGCCAAAACCTTGTTGTTCACTACTGTGACTGTGTTTTAGCTGCATAGTTTTTGGTCATCAGTATCTTTCCTCGACTGAATCCCTGTGCTTGTCTACGGAGCTAGCATTTTTGTTTGTTCTTGTTTGAAAAGTTAGTGATTAAAAGCATTTACTTTTTAAAGAATAATTTTTTTTTATTTTTTTGCATTTAGTTGAGTTTATTCTGAAAGTTTCAGTTCATAGAATGTTAAGAAAAGGTAGACAGAAGTCTGAATCTTGAAAGATGAACTGCGTTATTTGAATGTTATTGCATGGATGTTGAAAAGAAACCTCTCCTTGTAGAAATACTCTTCATCGAATTGAATATCTAGAGCATTTTTTGCATGGTTTCTTGAGTCAGAGTCTCATCACATTTCATACGTCCACTCCCCATCCGCAAGACTAATAATCAAGTACACTAAGAATAAAGCGATAATAAAATCAATCAACTCTTTTTTGAGCTCACACAAACAATAGTTCAGGCTAGGATCTTGGGGTAGGAACAGTGAGAAAATTACCCAAGATCTCAAAACTTGAAACTAGAGTCATTAATGAGTGAAATCCTACTACACTCATATTATCGGGACTGTTCCTTTACCGGAGCTCAGCGCGAGACAACACTTGGGTGCACAAGAAGGTAGCCCACCTTCGATTGTATCCTGTGGGTGTGTTATATATTGGGGTTCCCTTCGGGGATGTTGAAACTAGATCAGGGATCTAGGTATTCTGCCCATATAGCACACTTTCCTTGACCGTGGACCCCCTTGATGATGTCTGTGATTTGAGGTATCCTTAGTGGCCATACTTTTTAGGGACTTACACAAGGTGACTGGGATGGGCTGTCCTGGTACCTGAAACAGACAAACCCACTTTGTCTTCGGTCTTTAGGAGGGTACTCGTCTTCACGAGAGTGCTTACACCTATCGTATGAGGTTCGGGCGAAGCTCTAGAGTGACCGTAACTGTACTTTCGACCAACCCTCTCTGTATACTATGGTGATACTGGATTTCATCACCAGCGAACGGTAGTACTCAGACAGGGCACCCTATTCTAGCTGCTTGATGATTGATTTTAGAGAGTCCTTTTTTTCTTTTTTAGGTGTGTGGTTACTATCATGGAGACTTTAGAATACATCACAACTTAATAAAATTTGTTAAAATTAAACCAGTCACTGTGGCGTCCCTTGACCCACGCCTTCTGTCTCGACGACAGCAAGGTCTACCTCCTCTCACTATTGAGGAAGAACTGTACCTTGGTGAAACCGAGCCTTCTATGGAAGAGCAGTCTCCTCTGACTAATCTTGATTATCACATAGACCCTTATCATCTAGAATTTCTGGAGGACCCTTTCACTGAAGGGGTAGTACCTCATTTCAACCCTCCGCTCACTGATCTGTTGGGGCCTGTGATAATTCAGATTCCACCACGCCAAGATATGTCTTCGGCAGCACAAACATCCATTTCACCACTGGCATCCACAGGGTCTATGCCAATGGCAACCATCCCAAGTTTGCCACCATCCTCCCCGCCAGTGATCAGTTCTATGCCATCACTGGGTAACCCTAGTAGTCAACATACACCTAACCCTAACCCTACGGTCATCACAACCGCCTGTAGCTTACCGAAGCCTTCGGCATCTACTCCTACTGTGACCACGTTAGGAACCACAGTAGCTCCTCCCATGAGTACGACTACTTCGGTACCTTTCAGCAACCCTTTCGGCTGGAACCCTCTATTAAGTTCAAACCCCTTGATTACTGTACCAGGGGGTAGTGTCAGCAGCACACAGGTAGCAGGGAACATTTCCCTTCCCTTGCATTCCTTAGGACAAATGGGACAACCCATTGTAAATACTACCCCCTTAAGTGGTTCAAACATAGGTGTAGGATCTATACCGTTGCCAAAATATGCAAGTAGTAGCATGCCTTCAGGAAACTCTATTGCATCCATTTGGAATAACCAACCCCAACCTCCATCTGGAATCAGAGGGCACTTTTATACTGGGGGCAACCAACCGTTTGCCCCGCAATACACTATGCCCTATGGACAGCAACCGTATGTTCCTACTCCTCCACCTATGGGAGGTTTTTATCAAAGTCCCACTTACCCTCCTGGTAACACGTTGATGGGGGGACCCTATGGTCTAAGTAGTCAACCCATACTACCTTGGTTAGATTCAGGGGCAAATCCACAATTGCCATTCTTGGCAGCTTTGGACATACCCGATATCCATAAACTGATGAACGACCCCATCAAGCACAACCTACTTTGGCCTCCAGTACCACATAAGATTCCTTCTGACATCCCGAAGTTCGACGGGAAACATGGGGATGACCCAACTGCACACATCACTACCTTTCATTTATGGTCCATATCCAATTCCATGGTAAATGATAGTGTCTGGCTTCGTCTTTTTCCTCGCACCCTTACAGGCAATGCCGCCAAGTGGTACATTGAATTGCCACGGGCCGCCATCAATAATTTTGGCGCTTTAGCGACGGAGTTCTTAAAGAACTTCCAATTACCAATTAGAGTGGAAACCGGAACGGAATTGTTAACATTGCTGCACCAAGACACCGCCACCCACATCTCCAATCATATTCATGAATGGAGATGTAGGAGGAGGCTCGTCAAAGCGCCAATACCGGACCATCTCTTGGCCAATTGGTTTTGCAAGTCTCTTTTACCCCATATCTCTAAAGACATTGGCCTTTCTAGTGCGGTGACATAAGATCAATGTATTCGTCATGCCCAACACCTGGATTTAATATATTCACAATCTGGCATGCTTTACGATCTGCTCCCCCATGCCCCTGCTAACCCAAATCCTCCGGCCACTCAAAAAACCGAAGCACATGCCGATGGTCTTGTTGGCACAATCTCCGGTGAGGCCACAAAGCAATCTCGGGGGAAAACCTCCCAGCCATCTTCGGCTGCCACTACCCCCCACCAAACGACTCCTCTTCCTCCCGCTGAGGTAAAATCGGTGCAAACCTCACAAAAACATAGCGGGAAAAATAAGAAGAACAAGAAGAAGACGTCTTCTTCGGAAGAGCAGTCGGATAATCAGAATAACCCTAATCAGAAAAATGCTGCCAGAAATGACAAAGGAAAGGATAAATCCATGAAATTTCCTTGCAAGATCTGTGCGGAGAACCACTTGACATATAAATTTCCTCGGCTGCAGGAATGCACCGATTTTATTGCCAACAAGGATTCTGGGCGAACACCTATCGTTCTTCATAATCCTTTCCCTAATCAACAGCAGCAACATCAACACATGGTTGACAACCCGCCACAACCCCATTAATAGGGCAATGGTGGTTTGCATCCTTCCGGCGAAGGACCATCTGCCATTTATGGCATTGAGAGTGTTGATCTTCAAACTCGAGCCAAGATTTATGGAAATCCTACCATTGATGCTCAAGAACCTGGAACTAGTTCGAATCCACCGCCGCCCAACGATTTACATATCGAACGGCCTACTGCTGAACCTGTAATTCATCCTCCCAAAGGGACACTTCGACGCATGACTCATAACACCTCTGCACGTGCAGCCCAAAACTACAATATTGTAGAAGATTTGGCGCAGGCACCGTCAGCCATGTCTGCTCTTGAAGTTTTACAAACCTGCCCAACACAAAGGAAAGCCTTGCTTTCAAAAATTGGTGGAATAGACCCCCAGGACTCCATGCTAGCTATCTTTGATATGGAAAAGGCTAAACCTTTCCTCTCACACCAACTTGCATTCCAGGTGCAAGTAGTGTCGAAAGGGAGACCAATCCATCATACTGTCATAGATGAAGGTGCTTCGACCTGCATTATGTCACAAGCTTGCTGGCTCAATTTAGGTTCTCCTACTCTAACCCCGCCATCAAATTCCCTAAAAGCTTTTGATGGCCATACCTTCCTCCCAAAAGGATACCTTGCTAGCTTTCCCATCACTCTGAGTAGGAAAACGGTAAACGTGGACGTTGAAGTCGTCGAGCATCATCTCAACCATAATCTATTGCTCGGTCGCAATTGGTCTTATGCTATGACCGCCATCGTGTCTTCGGTCTTCCGACTCATCCTATTTCCATTGGATGGGAAAATAGTCACGATCGATCAACTATCCTTCTGCACCCCTGATTATGCCACTTTACCAAGTCGCACTATACCCCTAATAGGAGTTGTCACTGAATCTTACATCAGTATCGGTACTAGTCTTCTGAAGGCATCTTCCCTACTGGGTTGTTTTCCAGATCCCAAACATGGTTGCAATGATATCCACCTTTTCGGATGGATCTATTGACCCATGGATCATCCCAACACCTTCAGGTATTGATTCCTATGGAGATCAGATGCCGCTTTCACCAGCCGAGTTGGCTTATCAATCCATCCAAACCGCATCTGAACCCTCCACTGATATGGTTTCGACCACAGGTACAAACCTCCTTCCCATCACAGTTCTCTCTAAGGATCTCCTCAATGAAGTCTGGCCTACAGATGAAGCTATTTGAGAGATCATGTCATTAGAAGAATGACCTTGGGGAGAGTTTCACCATCGCACTTCGATGATTGACTCGGACGCGATGAAAACCGAAATCCCGTCTTTCAACCAACCTGAGATAGTTCCCTCCTCTTATACGACTATTCACACTATCGATTCAGAGGGGAACATGGGTAATCTTTCCAAGACACTGCTCATTGATATCTCGGTCAAAACGGGTATCGTGGAAAATATTCAGATTGGAGCCGACTGCAATCCTGAGGAAATTGCATCCTTCACATCTCTTTTTAAAGAATTCTGCGATGTCTTTGCTTGGTCTAATGACGAAATTCCCAGCATAGATCCTTCTATTTTCGAGCACGAAATCAAGACTTATGACAATTCTAAACTAGTCCGGTAATGACTCAGACTTGTCCACCCGCGCAAAGCAGCCGCCATTAAGATTGAGGTAGAAAAAATTTTAAACGCTGGCTTCATCTACCCCATTCCCTTAACGGAATGGGTTTCCAATCCGGTTCCCGTTAATAAAAAACAAGGCACTATTCGTGTTTGCGTTTATTATCACGATTTGAATGCCGCTTGTCCCAAAGACAATTATCCTACGCCGTTCATTGATCAAATTCTTGACGATTGTGCCGGATGCGAATCTTTTTCCTTCATGGATGGATTCTTGAGATATAACCAGATTGCCATAAAAAATGAAGACCAGCATAAAACTGCCTTCATCTGTCCTTGGGGCACTTTTGCATATAAAAAACTCCCATTCAGCCTGAAGAATGCTGAAGCAACTTTTCAGCGGGCTATGGACTATGCTTTTCATGACATTCGACATATTGTACAGGCTTACTTGGATGACCTTCTGGCCCATTCCAAGAAATGCTCTGATCACCTTGTTCATTTAAGAGTAATTTTTGCTAGGTGCAGATTCTACAATATACGTTTGAATCTGCATAAATGCGTATTTATGGTTGAGTCTGGATGTCTGTTAGGTTTCATTGTTTCCAAGCACAGGATTAGGGTTGATCCCGATAAGGTTAAGGAAATTTTTGAATTTCCGGCACCACAATCCATCCTTCAACTCCAACGTTTGCAGGGGAAGGCAAAATTTTTACGTCGATTCATCGTCAACTATGCCGAGATGACGAAAGGATTTATGCGATTATTGAAGAAAGGAACACTATACTTGTGGGATGACCAAGCTCAACAGTCATTTGATGCTTTAAAACATGCACTTGTTTCAGCCCCACTCCTTAGTGCCCCTGACTACTCACGCGACGTTCTCCTCTACCTGGCAGCCTCACCATCCTCACTTGGAATGGTTTTGGTTCAAGTTCATAGTGACGATAGTGAACATGTGATATACTATTTGTCCAAAGGTATAATAGGACCTGAATTACATTATTCACATGTGGAGAAACTCTCTCTGGCGGTACTTTTCACCGTCACCCGACTCCGACATTATATATCGCTGCGACAGACTACGGTGATTGCTTTGGAGAATCGCATGCGACATATCTTGTCTAGACAAATAATTGGAGGGAAATATTACAAATGGATCGCCATCCTCCAACAGTTTGATTTTGTTTTCACGGTTGCCAAAGCAAATAAATCCCTTGTCTTCGCCAAATTATTATCGGACCTTCCCAGAATCGACCCAGCAGAAGTAGCTCATGATCCATTTCCTGATGAATCTGTCTACTTGGTCTATTCTTCGGACCCATGGTATGGAGACATCTTAGTCTACCTACAAACCCAACGCTTCCGCCCAACTCTCATGTCTGACGACCGTCGTCGTATCCGCCACCAAGCAAAGCACTACCTCGTGCTAAACGATACACTATATCGTCGTGGTGTTGACACTATTCTTCGACGTTGTCTCACTATCGATGAGGCAGAATGTGTTTTGAATGACTACCATGTAGGGGCATGTGGTGGTCATCTTTTAGGCATAGATACTGCCCAAAAAATCTTGCACGCTGGTTACTGGTGGCCCACTTTGTTTAAAGACTGCATTGCAGCAGTCCAGAAGTGCCATCCATTTCAAATTTTCACAAAGAAAATGCACACACATCCTGCCCCCCTTCATCCGGTTATCTCCGTTGGCCCTTTCGCTAAATGGGGAATTGACTTCGTCACCTACAATCCCGCTTCGGAAAATGGACACAACTACATCGTGGTTGTAGTCGATTATTTTACGAAATGGGTGGAAGCCCTTCCCACTTTTAAGGCCGATGGCGAAACCGCCGCTCTCTTCCTGTTTAATCAGGTAATCTGTCGGTTCGGCATACCCCTATCAATTGTCACAGATCATGGATCCCACTTTCAGAATCATATGATGATCGAATTAACATCCATGTTAGGTTTCCATCAAGATCAATCTTCGTCTTATTATCCTCAAGCTAACGGTCAAGTGGAAGCCATAAATGGCGTCCTCAAAACCATGATTCGTCGATTGGTCGGAAACCATAAAACCACTTGGCATCGGAAGTTGTATTCTACGTTATGGGCATACTGAATGTCAGTCAAAACTGCCACAGGCTC
>JAXQQM020060414.1:0-48061 GCA_034641835.2 Pinus albicaulis
GAAAGGTGAGTATAAGAAGAATGAAGCCAAGGCTAAGAGAATCTTTATAGATTGCATTAAGGGCCGCTTGATCCCACATGTTGCTGAGTTGAAGATTGCTAAAGAAGTGTATGATGCCTTGGGGGATTGTATGAGAGTAACAACATTAGCAGGAAATTAATCTTGAGGTATCCACTCCATAGTGTCATGATGACTAGATCAAATTCTATTGTCTCTTATCTTATCAAAGTCTCTCAGTTAAGAGATGAACTTAGAGCCATTGGAGATACCATTGGTGATGCAGAGCTTGTTATAGTGACTCCTAATGGATTTCCTTCCTCGTGGGATCCATTTGTTGAGGGAATTTGTGCATGAGATAAGTTGCCCAAGTTTGATAAGCTATGGATTGATTGTGTCCAAGGGGAGGCTAGATTGTTGTCTAAGAACAACTTGCAAAGACCTTAAGATGAAGAAACTCATGCAAGGAAGGAAAAGGGAAGAAGATCAAATTTTTGAGGTTAGATAATGGAGGATAATATACTTCCAGGGACTTCAGTGATTTTTACAAAGAAGCAGGGATCGAGAGGTAGTGGATAGTTCCTTACAACCCTCAATAGATTGGGGTTGCGGAAAGGAAGAATAGGTCCATAGTGGAAGCGGTGAAGGCGATGATTCATGATTAGGATCTACCCATGTTCTTATGGGCAAAGGCATCCAACACAAATGTTTATGTTCAAAACAAGAGTCGTCATTGGATATTGGAGGACAAGACTCATGAGGAGGCATTCACATGAGTGAATCCAAAGGTCTATAATTTGATGATCTTTGGTTGTCCATTATACATCCACGTGCCCAAGGAAAAGAGAAAGAAGTTAGAACCTTCTAGAAAAAAGGGGACTTTTGTTGGATACAACGAGACTTCGAAGGCCTACAGGATCTACATTCCAAGACATTGTCATATTGAGGTTAGTTAAGATGTTACTTTTGATGAGGAGGTAGCCTTCAAAAGGTCTAGAGAGTCCCACACGAAGATTGCAGTGAGGAGTAGGAGGCTCCAAAGGATGCAGGTATAGGTCCCTCTATTCAAGTTGATCATCCTTTAGATTATCAGGAGTCAATTGAGCCAACAAAGCCAATGGATTTGCCCAAAGATGTTGTTGTGACCAGGAAGAGGCTAGCATGGCTTCGTGACACTTTGCCAGATGCAGAGAGGCATGCAACTCCCCGTGGTACTTTAAGGGCGAGTAGACGACCATAGAGGTTCTCGAGCTATATGGCAATGATGAGCCACATCATTGATTCCGGGCCTTCTAGATATGAGGAGGCAACATGTTTGGAAGGATGCCATGATGGAGGAGTATCAGTCCATCATGAAGAATGATGTGTGGGATATAGTGCCAAGACCTGAGGGGAAGTCAGTAGTTACTTCGAAGTGGACCTATAAGATCAAGCATGTAGTAGATGACAACATCGAGAAGTACAAAGCGAGGTTTGTGGCAAGTGGGTTCTCCCAGAAAGAGGGAGTAGACTATGGGGATATATTTGATCTAGTCACCAGGTATACCACTATCATAACTGTTGTTTCCTTTCTTCAGTTATGGGTTGGAAGATACATTAGATGGATGTAAGGACTGTGTTCATCAATGGTGTAAGCACTCAAGTAGTCACCCAGGGCGTGGTATTTGAGGATTGATGGATACTTGATGAGCTTGGGCTTCACTAAGAGTGATGCATAACCTAACCTTTACTTCATGGTTGTTGTTGGCAGTCCTTTGATCAAGGTGTTGTATGTTGATGATCTGTTCCGTTCTGGGGCAGAGAGGCTCATTGTTGGGAATAAGAAGGTTTTGGCCTCAGAGTTTGAGATGAAGGATCTTGGCTTGATGCATTATTTCTTGGGATTAGAGGTGTGGCAAAGACTGAATGAGACATTCCTTGGACAAGGGAAGTACACTGTTTAGATCATGGACTGCAAGTCCATGGCTACACCTTTGACGACAAATCTGAAGTTGAGTGATTTCGCTTCAGATTCAAACTTGGTGGATCCCACGATGTATAAGCAGTTGATTATATCCTTAATGTACCTGGTTAACACCAGGCTTGGTATTTGCTTTGAAGTGAACACCCTGAGCTAGTATATGGTTGAGCTGAGGTAGGTGCACTGGGTTGCAGTGAAGGATGTGTTGAGGTACCTACATGGTACAATTGGATATGGTTTGAGATTGCCTTAGGTGGTGAAGTGAGGCCACAAGGATATACCGATTTAGATTGGGTTGGAAGTGCAAAGGACAGAAAGAGCACCTCAGGGTGCAACTTCAGCTTGGGATAAACTATGATAGCTTGGTTTAGTAGGAAGCAGACTTTTGTCGCACTCGATACAACAGAGGCAGAGTATATCACAGGTAGTGCCACAAGTCAGGAAGCAATTTGACTTTGGGATCTACTTGTAGGACTATTTGATCAGGAGCTAGCGACGACCTTGATATATTGTGATAATCAAAGCTATGTCAAGCTTTTGGAGAATCCAATTTTTCATGATAGGTCGAGACAAATAGAGATCAAATATCACTTCATCTGACACATGGTGTAAAAGGGAGCAATGAAGCTCTAGTACATATCCACAAACGATTAAATTGTGGACATTCTCACCAAGCCTCTGTCTAGAGCGAAGTTTGTATACTTCAGAGACAAGCTTGGTGTGATGCAGAATGTCTCCCTCACTGAGAGGGAGTGTTGATTTTTTGCAGCATCGGGAAGACATTCTCCCACACGATCATGCTGATTTGACTAGTGAGGGAATGATACATTCGCCCATGGGGCCATGTTGATTTGACTAGGGGTGAATGGGCTAGGGGTAGACTTTTTCTCATGGGGTCATGCTGATTTGACTAGGGGAGTTTGATACATTTACCCATGGGGCCATGTTGATTTGGCTATGGGTAAATGGAGAAATTTAGCCAAGGAGAAATCTATTGGAGACAATCTTTATCATTTTCTATCCCTCTCTTCTTGAGGCCGCACGTGTGAGAGAAGGACGAGTTGACCAGGCTGCATTGACTGAAATTGATTGAGTTTTGACTAGCGTCGACCAAAGCTGTTTGTCTGCTATTTGATTGAGATTTGACCAGGGCTAAGAGTTGACTGCACATGTGAATTGACCGCAGCTGCATGTGCAGATTGTTGATCGCAAACTCCAGGGTTGACCACAGCCACACGTGTGGACTGTTGACTGCAGATTGCAAGTTTGACTGCAGGGCCTAGGGTTGACCGCAGAGTTGATTGCTTGAACAACATTGACTTTTGAGTATTTTGGCTGGTTTGACCCAATGTTTTGAAAATTGTGATCGGAATTAAATCGGTGAGGGAAAAAAATCGGAAACAATTGTAAAAATCGGGAAAAAATCAGTAAAAATTGAGAAAAAAATTGGCACATACAAAAATATTCATTTTTTTTCAATTTTTTTAATATCTAAAGCACCCACAACATAGAATAAATGCATTGACACATAAATATGAAAAAAAACTAATATATAAGATGTGTAATATCATGTCTAGTGCTACATCACACATAATAGTGAATCATGTCCTGAATACTAAGTCCTGAGTCTCAACTCAACCTCAAAATATCAACAAAAAATATAATAATGTTTCTCATATCATGAGTCATAATGTTATATATAAAGGAATGCACCAAATAACCTATACTATTGATTTCCTCTGCCCCTCTTGCGAGAAAATGTAACAGCTTTCCCTCTAGACGAAGAAGTTGGCGAGGCTGGCAATGGACTTTGTTGTGCTCTAGAACCTAAAGCACCAGAACCTAAAGTACCAAGAGCTAAAGGAGGCAGACCATGTCCTACTGGTAGCAGGGGTAGGTGGTGTCACCTCGTCCTCTTGCTCCTCTTGCTGTTGCTCCTCCTCCTCCTCCACTACCTCCTGCTCTATCTAATCAGGGGTTGACTCCATGATAGGCCTCTCTGTTGGGTGTGGAGTCTGATTATCTTGTTTATTTTGTATCACAACGTTGGACCCTTGTATCTTAATTAAACGTTGCTTGGGGAGTCCAAGGGGGGGCGGCTGCAACTTTATGGAGCCCCCTCTTGGCGGGGGGTTTTGGGGGCAGTGCCCCCGAAGCTAAAAACAGATGTAAAATTGCCTTGTAAAAGTATAGTAATTTCTAGTCAATTTGGGCCGTTCATTAGGTGGATTGTGTCCTCTCAAGATGACTTCTCCTTTTCCTTAACTCTATTTCTTAACCTTTGTCTACAAAAATGAGAAAAAAAAATTGAATTTGCGTGTTATTGGGTCGCTGTTTGATGGGCCCACAATTTTTTTATAAAAAATTGCGAATTTTTCACGATTTTTTCAAAATATAAAAATCGCCGAAAAAAATCGGCGATTAAATCGTTTCTGCAAAAAAATAGCGATGTTTGCAACTTTAGTTTGACCAATGTTGACTTGCTGATGGTTGACTATGTTTGATTAGTATTTGACTTGGATTATTGGCTCAGATTTCTAGACAAGTCTCTGATTTGTAAACCTCGTTGAAAGACAATTTCTCCTTAAGAAAAGATTGCTGGGTTTTCTCCCAAGGTTGGGTTTCCCAGGGTAAAATTATTCTCTATTGTGCATTACTGTCTTTCTATGATCTTTACTGTTTCTGCTACATTTACTGTTGAGATTTTCTGAGTGTAATTATTCAATGATAGCAGTGGCATAAATACTGCGTGAAAAATTATTAGGAAGTAATTATCTGGCAAAAAATTGTATTCTACTACACGTCATATAATTTCAACAACTATGTCAGGTGATCCAGGTTTAATAATATTTTTTGAAGATAGTGGAGTCTACTCTACTCTTTTCTGATTATCAAAGTTGTTTTCAGCTTGCTAAAATGTTATGTTATCATGCTTGGACTAAGCATAAAGAGGTTCACCATCATTTTATTAGAAAGAACTGCCAAAGTGGATAAGTAGAAATGTATATTGTAATACCAATGATCAAGTAATTTATATATATACAAAACTCCATACGAAATAAAAGCGCAAAATGTTCAGAGATATGTTGGGAATTAAAGAGAACAAAATAGTCATAAAATAAGAGAGTTGTTAAATTGTATGTTGTACTCATGTCATAGCTTCATGAGTGCTAATTAAATAGAAGAGATTCTAATAATACTGTTTCTAGAGGAGTTTAAGGAAGATTCTAGATTGCCCTTCTAGAAATAGACATGTATGATGTAGCCTAATGTGTGAGGGTGAATTAGTCTGCCCCTGCCCTCATTTGTTGTGTTTTGTATCTGTCAGGAAATGAATTCTTTCACTTGTCATGTAATAAAATTTTGATTCTAGAGTTTTCTTTTGTTCATGTATTCTTTTTTCCTTACGGAAAAAGTAATATATTTATTGTTCAATATTGAATATACATGTTACAAACCACGCACAAAACCTGCCTTCCGGCTTCTTATATTGCCATTTACCCACTTCTTCATGTTCATGTTCATGTTATTAACATGTACAACCTCCATTTTCATGTTCTGCATTTACTTTCTAACAATTCTGTCTACTGCTATTATGTTGATGCTCATGTTATTGTGTAACATGGACAACTTTTTTCATGTTTTGCATTACTTAACAATTTTGTTTACTGCTATTATAAATTACAAGAAAATAGATCATAATTCCCCCCAATTTATTTGTTGTTTGGCATATCTCTGGTTTTCTTATTTTAGCATTAAGACTTATTCCTTTCTAGTTTTGTTAATTTGGTGCTTATTGATATTTTTATTATTTAAATCATATCTTTCTGGATTCCACAGGATGGGCAGCGCCTTAAAAAGTACAGAGGGATGGGTTCTCTTGAGGCCATGGCAAAAGGAAGTGATACAAGATATCTGGGTGATAAATCTAGGTTGAAAATTGCTCAAGGGGTTTCAGGGGTGGTGGCTGATAAAGGTTCTGTTTTGAGGATGATTCCTTATACGATGCATGCAGTCAAACAAGGCTTCCAAGACCTTGGAGTGTCATCTCTGCAGGCTGCTCACAACAATTGCAAATCGGGAGTTTTGAGATTAGAGGTATTTCTTTATTATTGTCTCAAACCCAAAGAACTTGCAAAAAAAGATAATCACATGAAACATTCTAACTTTGGCTTGGCTCTGATTTAGGTATTTTAGATACATGCATGCCTATTTGATTCCTTTCTAACAGAATATTGACGTGTTGGTAGTTGTGCATAGCATACGCTGTTTGCAAATAATATGTATAGTTCCGTTTTCTTGCTAGCATTGTTGCACCTGCAGTATATTATCTCGGACAGCATTTTTGTGATGTTGACGTCAGTCTTTTAAATATTAAATAATGAAAGTTTAGAATCTACTGTGAACTTTAGGGTATTTTTGGTTCTGGTGTCATTAAAACTTTGTAGTTTTCTAGGATTCCTGGGGTTAAGTAACTATTTTATAGACACTCTGCTTATCAATTCAGTTGTGCGTAGGTACAAGACAATTTTGTTTTGTACAATATGCTATCAGGTTTTTCTTAATGTTGCTTCTTGTAAAGTAATTTGTTTCTGAAAGCTTTTGAATGATGTGAGGTAATTATGATTAGTTTAGTATAAGTACACACGTTTGAGTCATCTCATCAGTGATGTGTGAAGAGACCTGTTAACCCTCATTTCAACAGGGGTACATATTGTCAATTTTTTCACTTTGAAAACACCATTCTAAGTCCAAAGGATGCAAGTTAAAGCCTTGTAGATGATGCAAGGTTATGTGTTAAGGTATCCTACGCATATTATGGTCAGCCATGGCTGGTCTCTTTGGTCTCCTGCTCTTAGCTCCTTTCGTCTTGTATAGGATTGGAGGACTCGGAGTGGATCTCATTGGGACTCTTGGTTTAAAGGAGCCTTTGGTTATGCAGGGGTGATTGCAGTTGTAGGGCTAGTCTAGCCCATGTCATGCACAATCATGTCTTTCCACATGGTCATGTGTCATGGAGTTTGTATGCATTCTTTGCTTTGGTGCAATATTCATCATACAATTCTCAACATGGCAGTCTCACACTTCTCAGCATTTCATCTTTCCCAAGACAGTGCATGTTTCTTAGTGCATAGGGTCCTAGGGTCAAAAAGTCACATGTTTTCAAATTGCTCAGACATATATATAAAGATACTTCCTTGTCAAGTGAAGATGCTCCTTGATGTTAATATCTTCAACTTGATGCCTTCTTGATTTTGATGATGATGTTGATAATTGAAGATGTCTTCCTTCAAAAGTGATCCTTCAACAAGAGGAAGATCACCTTGATTATGGCAACGTCTCTTCTTGCTTCCTTGGATGATAGTGTATAGAGTGGTGGCCTTCTCAAGATACTTCAAATGTAGGGTCTTTCTTTGATTGACAGGTCCTTAAGGTCTTCTTTCCTTTGATATGAGATGATCCTTAAGATGAATGGTCCTTCTTGTTCATTGATACTCTTGATGATCCTCTAGTGCTTTGGCCCTTGAGTGTCCTTCTTGAAGCTGCCTTTCCTTGTCTTGTCGCCTTAGCTCTAATACCATGTTGAGAAATCTAGGGGCAACTTATGATGTGTGATTTCTCGAACTTTGATAACTGCTTGTGATATATTTTACTTGATTAGCTTCTTTCACTTGATTATTATTAGTCTTCTTTATCATCAAACAACTACCAAACAGTAAAATCAATGAGACAACAAGACACAAGATATAGGTGATCAACCATGGAAAAAACCTCTTCAACTTGAGAGGAAAACCCACCAGGATTTTTTCTCTTCTTATACACCTTCAGTTGACAAATTCCAAGACCTTTGACCCTTGACCAAGACCCTCCAAGACCAAGTCAAACCTTGCTTCCAACAACTTTTGCAATTCTGACTTCCAGCAGCTTCTCCTGCAATTTCGACCTCCCCAACAGATTCTTCCAACAAATTGTTCTACAACTTCGACCTGCCCAACAGATCCTTCTGCAACTTCGATCTGTCCAGTGGATTCTTTTGCAACTTCGACCTTCCTCGTAGAGTCTTTTGCAAAAACACTAACCCTTGCACTGTTGAAATTTGGTTACCAGAGAACAGGTGGTTCCCTAAGGCTTTGATCTTTGGCCTAGTGAAAAGTGTCCAAAAGAATTTAATTTTTCTCCTAAAGTGTTTTTATAAAGTTATAAAGTCAAATCTAATTTAAAAGTGACTTTAAGTGATAAAGTTACTAAAGTCAATGTGAAATTACTAATTAGAAAGTGAAAAGTGACTTTGGAAATAAATGACTAGGTGGGTCTTTATTAAAGTGGGGTGAATTAAAAAATAGAAAGTGAGATTTAAATGAGCATTTAATCTCAGCTCTAGATCTAAAGCTATCTTAGCCATTAGATTTAGGGATTCCCCAAAAGTCACTTAGCGTTAGGTTAAAGGAGGAAAATGAGGGAAAAGGTCATTTCATTCTTTCATGAGTAGATTGAGGGAAGGAGAGGAAGAAATCAAAGGATATTTTTGAGCAGTGAGAGGAAGAGGACAACAACAAGGAGATTCAACAAATTCGTATAACAAAGACAGAGCACAATTTTCAAGGCAAGAGGGCACGAAAATTTTTGTGCGGAGAACAACATTTATTATTGCTATTTTGGCACGATTCCCAAGGAGGCCATATAGCAGTTTGAGGGACTATTTTTCTGATTTCTATATTGCAGAAAATCAACACAAATCGACGTCGTACAACAGTTTCAAGGCAGTCATACAGCATGGAAATCGAGGAAGCCGTACAACAATTCTGTACAAAACTGTTTTCGATGAGGTTGTACAGCCATACAACACATTTTTCTATGATGTCCGTACATCATTTAATGCTGCACAGTTTTCTGTAATTTATGTTTTGTGTGGGCACGAAAATTGAGGTGGAGTTTTGCACAGCTTTTGAGATAAGTACATTTGAGAGGTTGCTGTAATTTTTTACTTTGTATTTCTGTTTCACTGTAAAAGATATTTATCAGAAATAAAAGAGACCTTTCGAATTGGTTTTCCCCAAGAGTTGTAGGGGGTTTTTCCAAGGTCACATCGACCAAAAATCAACGTGTCAAAATTCTGTGTGGCTGATTTATTTTTTGAGTTTTTATTTTTGCATTTCAGCATTGTGAAATTTCCAGAATTAGTGTTTTCAGAAAAATATTTATTTTTCCAGCTTGTTGAATGTATGGATATGGGAATGAACATTTTACTTTATGGGAGAAATAAGGAGAAACTGAAAACCAGGGTTGGGTTATCAAATTTCTACATGGTATCAGAGCTATTTTGCTGAAAAGGGTAGTTTGGGACAGCAAGAAGAAAAATTACCGCAAGCTGATTTTTAACACATAAATCATTACCTTTACTACAACAGTGTTATTTTCAGTTTATTAGGACAGCAAGCATGTCTTTGGGCTTGAGGGTGGATGATCGGTTGGATGGGCATAGTAACTACAGTGTATGGGAGGAAAGAATGCAGAGCATCTTTGAGGAGACAGAAGTTTGGGATATCATGGTGCATACTGCACAAAACCCTGTTAATGTGCCTACTGATGTTGTTCAGTTGGCAGCGTTTAATAAAAAGAATAACAAGGGTAAGAGACTGATTCTAGATGGAATCAAAGACCATTGCATTCTTCATGTGAGAGGAAAGAGATATGCTCATGAGATATGGATAGCATTGATTAATCTCTACCAGAGTATCAATGAGAACAGGAAAATGGTCCTAAGGGAGAAGCTGAAGACCATTAAGATGGGTAAGACTGATAGTGCAGCTAGATATCTCACAAAGATTACTAATGTGAGAGATGCATTGGCAGCAGTTGGAGAGGTCATTCCAACCACTGAGTTGGTGCGGATTGCAGTGAATGACTTTCCTAGTTCATGGCTGAACTTTGCTGATGGGGTTTGTGCACATGAGACCCTTCCCATTTGGGAGAGGTTCTGGGATGATTGCACACAGACATAAATCAAAATGAGCTAGCTTGGGGCAGCCAATCCAGTTGAGCAGGATGAGGATGTCGCATTGTTGGCAGGAGGCAAAAAAGGCAAGGGAAAGAAGCAAGCTTCCACAAGTGGTGGTGGGGGCAAAGACAAAGGTAAAGGTAAACAGGGGAACACGCAGAAGGACTATTCCAAGGTGAAGTGTTGGAATTGTCAGAGGATGGGACACTATGCAGTTGTGTGTCCGGAGACGAAGAAGAAGGGGAAGAACTAGAGCATGGCAGCATCAGCAGAGAAAGAGGACTTTACAGATAGCTTTGACCGGGAGTTTGGGTTCATTGCTTGTGAGTCCACTAGTGCAGGATCACCTGCCACAGAGGTTGAGAGGGAGTGTGCATTTCCCTCCACTAGCGGAGCATCTTCAGGTCTCTGGTATGTTGACAGTGGGGCTTCACGTCATATGACAGGAGTCTGTGAGTACTTCTCAGATCTTTCAAAGAGTGGCACTGATATAGAGGTAGTACTCGGAGATGACAACGTTGTTAGAGCAGTTGGTGTGGGAACATTGACATTTAACAGGGAACCCAAACCTCCCTTGAAGGTGTCAGATGTTCTATATGTGCCAGGGATGAGGAAAAACCTCATATACGTCTCAGCGTTGGAGGATAGAGGATATGAGATATTGTTCAGGAGAGGACAGGTGTTGATATATCCCAAGGGCGCTCCAGCTGATTCAGCTAGAGTGATTGGTGTACGCCATGCAAAGGTGTACAAGTTTGCATTTCAACCCCTTCTGGCATTGAGCAGTAGTACCGGTAGCAAAGCTAGCAGTTCAGAGCTGTGTGAGATTTGACACTGCAGGATGGGGCACATGTATCATGGAGCCTTGAGGACATTGCAGGAGATCACTGCAGGTGTGCCAGATTTCAGTACTGATCACTTTGATACATGCAGAGGATGTGCTATGGGCAAGTTTGCCAAATCACCTTTTCCCAATAGTGACAGCAGATCGACTGGGATACTTGATTTGATTCATTTCGATGTGAGCGGTCGGATGTCTCATGTTTCCTTGAGTGGATATGAGTATTATGTATTATTCATTGACGATCACTCCAGGAGGACCTGGCCTGGATTTATTTCTTGAAGACCAATTGTGAGGTCTTCAAGCGGTTTCAGGAGTTCAGAGCTCTTGTGGAGACTCAGACAGGTCAGAAGATCAAGTCCCTGAGGTCGGACAATGGAGGAGAGTACACCCTTGGTGAGTTTGTTGATTAGTGTGCAGAGGCAGGCATTAGGAGGGAGTTCACAGTTCCTTACAACCTCCAGCAGAACCGGATTGCGGAGAGGAAGAACAGATCTATTGGATGGGCTGCCAAAGCCATGCTACATGATTAGGGGTTACCATTGTTTTTGTGGGCAGAGGCTTGCAACACTGCTGTATATTTGCAGAACAAGAGTCCGCATCGTGCCTTGGGGCATGTGACTCCGGAGCAGGCTTTTTCTGGGAAGAACCCTGATATGTTGGTCATCCTCGTATCTTTGGGTGTATTGCATACTCCTACGTACCCAAGGAGAAAAGGACCAAGCTAGAGTCCACCGCAGAGAAGGGTGTCTTTGTGGGCTACAGTGAGACCTCGAAGGCCTTTCGGATTTATATTCCCGCAAAGAGGAGAGTTGTTGTCAGTCAGGATGTGAAATTCGAGAAGGACAAGGCTTTTAGGAGGTCACGGGAGTTAGAGTATCTAGATTAGCCAAACCCTCAGGAGTAGCTGAGTCAGGCACAGGGATCCAGTGGTCAGGGATCACGAGGATCCGGAGGTACATCGATTACGATGTCAAGTCCATCAGTGAGTAGTGGCTCGCAGAGTCGAGGGGTGGTGCTTTGGGTAGCATGCAGAGCAGTTCACTAGGGAGTCCACTGATGGACAGTTCACAGGGTACTTCAATGTCTACAGGTTCAGGTTCAAGTGGGAGGACAGCAGACAGATAGTCAAGAGTTCAGGCTCCTGATGAGGAGGAGGAGTTTCGTTCTCCAGTGGGAGAAGTGTGCCCAGGGAAGAGGAAGCCCAAGTGGCTTCAGGATACCTTGAGAGAGGCCACATCTCTTGCTGGGCCTAAGAGGTTGGTCAGAGAGAGCAAACCACCTGATAGGTTCTTTAGTTATATGGCAATGGTTGCCCAACATCATTGACTCTGAGCCTTCTAGCTATGAGGAGGCAACTAGCCAGCAGGTTTGGAGAGAGGCCATGCAGGAGGAGTATTCTTCTATCATGAAGAATGATGTTTGGGAGGTGGTGCCGAGGCCCGAGGACAAATCCGTGGTTGCTTCCAGATGGCTTTACAAGGTAAAGCATGTTGCAGATGGCAACATTGAGAAATTCAAAGCAAGGTTTGTGTCTAGAGGGTTCTCCCAGGTAGAGGGAGTTGATTATGAGGAGACCTTCGCTCCCGTGGCTCAATATACTTCGATTCGCTCCATCATATCGGTAGCGGCAGAGATGGGTTGGAAGATCCACCAGATGGATGTGAAGACCGCCTTTCTCAATGGCTTCATACAGGAGAAGGTGTACATTGAGCAGCGACAGGGCTTTGAGGTGCACGGGAAGTAGTCCCATGTGTGCAGACTAAAGAAGGCCCTTTATGGCCTGAAGTAAGCTCCCAGAGCTTGGTAATCCAGGATAGATACATACTTGGAGGAAATGGGTTTCACAAAGAGTGAGGTAGATCCGAACCTTTACTTTATTGTGATAAGTGAGGAGCCTTTCATTCTGGTGCTGTATGTGGATGACTTGGTCATTACGGGTGTAGAGAGACTCGTAGAGCACTGCAAGAGAGATCTTGCATTGGAGTTCGAGATGAAGGACATTGGCTTGATGCATTACTTTTTGGGTTTGGAGGTGTGGTAGGAGGGGCATTTCTTCCTGGGGCAAGGGAAGTATATTGTGGACATTCTTGGCAGATTCCACATGGAGGATTGTAGACCCATGTCGACACTGATGATCACCAACTGGAAGAAGCTTCACGCTTCAGATTCCGAGTTGGTGGATCCCACATTGTATAGACAGCTAATTGGTTCCTTGATGTATTTGGTCAACACTAGACCAGATATATGTTTTGCAGTCAACACGATGAGCCAGTTCATGTGCGAGCCCAGGAGGGTGCACTGGGTTGTTGCAAAACACATTTTGCGGTACTTGCAGGGGACAATGGATTATGGTCTGGATTATAGGTAGGGGGATGGAGTGAGATTGGCAGGTCACACTGATTCTGATTGGGCAGGTTGTGCTTCTGATAGGAAGAGAACTTCAGGGTGCTGTTTTGGGTTGGGTTCGGCAGTGGTGTCGTGGTTCAGCCGAAAGCAACAGTCAGTAGCATTGAGTCCAGCGGAAGCAGAGTACATGGTAGCCAGTCTAGCCAGTTGTGAGGCCATATGGCTTCGCAAGATGTTGTTTGGCTTATTTGGTCAGCCGTTGAGACCTTCAGTGATATACTGTGATAATCAGAGTTGCATTAAACTCACGGAGAATTCAGTATTTCAGGCAGGTCAAAGCATATCGGCATCAGATATCACTTCATCCGAGACTATGTTCAGAAGAGAGCTGTGAAGCCTGAGTATATTCCCACTAATGAGCAGGTTGCAGATATTCTTACCAAAGCTTTACCATGGGGCAAGCTTGTCTACTTCAGAGACAAGATGGGTGTGGTGAGGAACACCTTTCTCGGTAAGAGGGAGTGTTGGAATTTGGTTACCGGAGGATAGGTGGTTCCCTAAGGCTTTGATCTTTGCCCTAGGGAAAAGTGTCCAAAAGAATTAATTTTTCTCCTAAAGTGACTTTATAAAGTTATAAAGTCAAATTTAATTTAAAAGTGACTTTAAGTGATAAAGTTACTAATGTCTAATTTTAAAGTGACTTTAATAAAGTAATTGTGAAAATAGAAAGTGAAAAGTGACTTTGGAAATAAATGACTAAGTGGGTCTTTATTAAAGTGGGGTGAATTAAAAAATAGAATGTGAGATTTAAATGAATATTTAATCCCAGCCCTAGATCTAAAACTATCTCAGCCATTAGATTTAGGGATTCCCCAAAAGTCACTTAGGGTTAAGTTAAAGGAGGAAAAGGAGGGAAAAGGTCATTTCATTCTTTCATGAGCAAATTGAGAGAATGAGAGGAAGAAAGCAAAGAATATTTCTGAGCAGTGAGAGGAAGAGGACAACAACAAGGAGATTCAACAAATCCGTACAACAAAGACAAAGCACGGTTTTCAAGGCAAGATGGCACGAAAATTCGAGGAGAGGAGAACACATTTATTACTGCTATTTTGGCATGATTCCCAAGGAGGCCGTACAATAGTTTGAGGGACTGCTTTTCTGATTTTCGTACAATAGAAAATCAACGCAGAAATCAAGGCCGTACAACAGTTTCAAGGCAGCGGTACAACACGGAAAGCGAGGCAGCCATACAACAGTTCCGTACAACACTGTTTTGAGGAGGCAGTACAACTGTACATGTTTTTCTATGTTGTCTGTACATCATTTAATGCTGCACAATTTTCTGTAATCTCTGTTTTGTGTGGGCACGAAAATCGAGGTGGAGTTTTGCACGATTTTCGAGATAAGTACATTTGAGAGGTCGCTGTAATTTTTTACTGTGTATTTCTGTTTCACTGTAAAAGATATTTATCAGAAATAAAAGAGAGCCTTCGAACTAGTTTTCCCCAAGAGTTGTAGGGGGTTTTACTAGAGTCACATTGACCAAAAATCAACATGTCAAAATTCTGTGTGTGGCTGATTTATTTTCCGAGTTTTTATTTTTGCATTTCAGCATTGTGAAATTTCCAGAATTAGTGTTTTTAGAAAATATTTATTTTTCCAGCTTGTTGAATGTATGGCTACGGGAATGGGCATTTAACTTTATGGGAGAAATAAGAAGAAATTGAAAACCGGGGTTGGGTTATCAAATTTCTACATGCACGTGTGAGAAATGCTGGTGTATTCTTGCTCCTTTCTTCTTCGCTTTGGTGGATTCTCTCTCCTGGAGAATTCAGTGTCCAAATAACTCTTCTTGATGACCCAACTTCACTTTTGCAATTTGACTTCTTTTGCTAGAATAAAAGCCCTAATTTCTTCACATGTGTGGAGAGTATTAGCCCAAAAACAATCCCAAAAAAACTCGACTCTCTTCCTCCTTTGTCCTCTTCTTCTTTGCATTCCTTTTCTTCCTTGCGATCGAACTTGAGTGTGTGAAGTGTGTTCTCCAAGGAAGGTTGAGGTCTTCTTTATATAGGCTTCTCATTGGGTCGAGTTGCTCTTATTAGGCCGACTTGTCCATGAGTGTAGGCCGACTTGAATATTGCATCGTGACGAGGTCTTGTGGGGTCTTTTGACTCAAATAAAATTTAACATGCCCAAATGGGTCTTTAATACATGTCAATGACTTGTAGACTCCATGACAAGCCCTATAAGCTCAAAATGGGAGCTTGACCTATAAAATAAATTTCCTTGAGCATGAAGCCCATGTCTCAAGACAATAATAATAAATTTATTTTTCTCATTACATCAAATACATAAAATCATGATCACATATGTCATTATGAAGACCAAACCTAGTTACATATTTCAACAGGCAACTCTAGCATGGTGTAAACACCTTTGGAGCAACCCAAAAGATAACAGATAGGAGATCAACAAAGTTGGCATGCAACTTAGCAATTATTGAACAATAGCAAGACTATAGCTTATTTATCTTGCTTCAAAGAATCAACAGTGTCCTTGCAGTCATTTTCCTACTCCATCAAATTAAAATGTGCTTGATAACATCTTTGTAAAGATTGTCCTTGTTCTGGTTGTCTTCATGCAATCTAGCATGTGCATATTCCCTCTAGGCCTCTATTTTGTCTATGCCTTTGCAAATTTAAATTGCATGGCTTTGATGGTCGTTGTATTTTTATTTATGTTCCCTCCAAGTTCCTTGACATTCCCATAAAAGTCGGATAGTATGCATACTTTGCCTTTGCCTGCCAATTATCTCATGGGTCCTAGAGCAGAGCCAAAACCTGCATTTGGGGGAAAGAACCTCCTCTCACTTTTGAGCAATTTGGACAGATTGAACAGGTCATCAATTGAATGCTAATGAGAAGTGACATCTTCATGAACAGATCCCTCCAGCTTGGTGAAACGAAGATATGGTTGATCTGCAGGAGTAATTGCTCCTAGGTTGGGAGGGACTGTTTCATATAGGCAGTTTAATGGTTGAGGAAGGAAGAGTCTCGAGACATGTTGACTTCAACTTAATAACCATTAACTTCTACGTGCATTAAGAGGATGAACAATGGGCCTCCATGTGGAGCAGTGACAAGGAGATGTTGCTCCGACTCCCTCTACTCATTTGTGGTGTGAACCTCACATGACACTCTTTAATCACCTCAAAGCTTCTCCGGTTAAACACCTTGTCATGGACCATGAGAGATATTGGAGAGTGCCTTCGGTTAAACACTTGTCATGGAATATGAGATATATTGGATGTTCTATTTCCTCAAATAATTTTTTTATAACCCCCGGCCTTTCTAGGACCCTTTGATTGCCTTTTTCCATATCATATGAATTTAAATTTTGCTTTACCTGGAAGTACTGAATTGAGCCAAAGACATGCATGAAAAGGTTCAATTTATAATAGAGGTGAGATAAAGGGGGCAAGGAGAGAGAAATCCCTTGACTTGATACCTCTATGATTACAGTGGAATCACTGATTATGATAACGTCAGTACTATTGATCTCCATGATCTCCATGAGTTGTTTGACCCCATTATATGCCATGAGAGTCTCTGCCTCATTGTTTGTAATGGCTCCTAAGCTCCACGTGAAAGAAATATTGTGATTTGCTGTTGGGGCTGAGATGACACCCCTTGCACTTCCTACTCTAAGAAGGGCCATCTCGTAATTGATTACAACTTACTGATCATTTTCTTCTAAATTGCTGTCAATAGGTATAACGACCTTAGTATGCTCACATATATCTTCTCTATATTTTCTTCTTCCATGTGATCCTCGAATTAGTCTCCTCAGATAAATATTGGGATAGGTGTAGACTTTTTTAATAATTTTATTTATTGGACATCTATTGGTAGTGTATCCAATTTTCTTTCCATATTTTATGCCTCAAGCAAATTTTGTTTTGACCTATGTTTTGGGACATATTGTTTATGTGTTTTGGAACAAATTTGTCTGCTAGAGTGCTCCAAGTTGCTTTTGAGGTTTAATGAGTCTCAAGTTGCGGTCACCTGCTTGAATCGCTTCTATGATATTCATTCCTGAAAAATGCAAAATCATTTTTATGGTGATATTACATGTGCTCAATACAAGGGATCTGAAAATTGTATTCTTGTGTTCCTTTTTTCCCAAATTGACATACGATAACTTGTCGAGGTAAATGCATATTCCTTCTTTTACTGTCTCTAAATCTTTTCCTTTGTCCCATGTAAACGCAATATGTGTTGTTCATGTTATAATTACCATGTCTTAAACTTATCAGTAAAAAACATCTTAATGACTATAATCAAACTTGGTCACAAAAGAAAAATTTGATGAGGAGACACAGCGACAACGCTCTATCAAATTTCGAGGTTAATGAAAGTAACTCAGAAATTGATGCGAAAAAATAACCTCTGGTCAAGGATCTTCGGATGGTCTAAAAATTTACACATAGATGCATCTTGAGGTGTCCATGATTATTATTATTATTTTTTATCTGAAACCAAACAAAGATTAGAAGACTAGAAATAAATTCAGCAGAATCGCAATGTTTCCAGATGAATATTTGATGGCACCTGAAACAATCCTAATGGTTATTCTAGCACATTTATAAGGTGGGTTGCCTCTGGGATGTGAGACTGATATTGATATAATATAAATAGATAGATCAATTGATTAATAGAATATTGACTGTTTCATAAAGATGATTATTGTGACAATAAATGTGAGGCAGTTTACATTGCTATAATGCCTGTATTTGATGGCTGTATCCTTTTTCTAAATACCCCTCAACTTTAATTAGTTGTTAACATTATTTAACTATGTTTATATAAACCTTATGTACCCACATTTCACCCTAGTTAGCTCTACGTAAAGGATTATTATAATAGGAATGCACAGTAGCACTATCTTCGTATTCCATTGTATTTTCCAGAAAAAGCATTCTCGTGGCATACCAAAATTGTCATTTTGTTATTAAATCGGCAGTGCTTAGCATTGTTAATGAGTAAGCTATTCCTATTTAATCAGGGCACACATTCACTCAAACAACGAAACATAAAATCAAATTCATACATGCGTATATTGCAGTTGTTTCTCTCTTTTTTAGATGAAGGATTTCTGTTCTTTTGATTATGGTCATAATATAAGTGGATGATGCCACACTGCTCACAAGGTGGCATTTTATTGTATTATTTCAGTGTAGGATTTTAAATAGTGCATGAAAACTTGAATGTAGAAATTACTCTTATTATTATTATTATCTAATTTTAAGGTCATGGCCAAACCACACACCAAATTGGTGTATGGTGTATGAGACCCCTTGTTTGTGGGACAAGGGACCTACCTCTGCACAGAGATTTGACTGCTAAGTCTATAAAGGTATACATACTCTACTCCTCTGGTTTTGAACCTGTGACCTTTTAGGAGGAAACACATGCTCTTAACCATTAGGCTCACTCAAACCTCTAATTCTGTCAACCTCAAAATCTCGAAAATTGATTACCACTGTATGTTGCTATTGCAAAAGCTGTTGACACCAAATTGGTGTATGTTGTTATTGCAAAAGCTGTTGACTCTCCTTGAAAGAGAAAGTTGACGTATAATATGTGCAACCTATTCATTATTGCTCCACATTGAATCACATCCCGAAATTTTACTTTAGCCTGTGGATATGCTCAGATAAAGTCTATATTGCTAGGAACATTCCATGTATTTCAAAGTAACAGAAGATGTATCTTTTGTGTTTAATTTACAGACGCGCACAGGTGCTGCTCAGGTTGAGGGTGGTGTTCATGGCTTGATTTCGTATGAGAAGAAGCGGTTTTGAGTTAGTTACTGGTTTTCGAGTTATGTATATCTAACCTTAAGTGCATTGTGGAGACATAGAAGGATCTATGTTTCATGGATCAGTTGTATCATGTCATGTCAACCGAAAAGATGGTTTTACTCCATATTGTATTTTTAGTTTTTTAGTTTATTATTTTATTTATTTGTCCGTAAAACTATACTCTATATATATGAACATTAAAATATACCCTAAATATATTAACATTTATCTTGATTTCTCTGTTCTATTTGAATTTATCATTTACAAGGGGTTTTGTTTTAGATATAGTGTAACTGTGAGATGTTTGTAGAACTATACTCTATATATATATTAACATTTATCTTGATTTCTCTGTTCTATTTTGAATTTATCATTTATAAGGGGTTTTGTTTTAGATATAGTGTAACTGTGAGATGTTTGTAGAACTATACTCTTAACATTTATCTTGATTTCTCTGTTCTATTTTGAAACATTTATCTTGATTTCTCTGTTCTATTTTGAATTTGTCAAGGGGTTTTGTTTTAGATAGTCTTAACTGTGAGATGTTGAATTTATCATTTACAAGGGGTTTTGTTTTAGATATAGTCTTAACTGTGAGAAGTTTGTAAGATGTTTTTGATTTATTTTATGGTTAATTTTGTTTAAAATTTAGAGAAGATTTGTTGGAATGGTAAATTTGAACTTTTTAATTTGAAATATACATTTAGAAAAGCATTCTAAATAACAAAAATACACAATCTCAGAAAGATTTTTATTGCCAATTTTTAAATAAAAAAACTAAAAAATATCTAATAATTAAACTGCTACTGCTACTTTATTTATAATATTCATTTGATTTGTTTTTCTTATTTGAAATTCATAATTTAAAAAATAGTATTTTTTTGAGTTAGGTATCTTTATATATATATATATATAAACATTTTAAAGTAATATTTCTATCAAATCTATAAAATTCTTCTATTTTTGTATTATTTTTCTGTCTTAATAGTCATGAAATGGATATCTGTAAATAGTGTATAAATATTTTGGATGTGTAAATATTTTGTGTATGCATATTTTTGGTGAATATAGTGATAATGGTTAGTATCTATTCATTTAAATACAAGGTATTAAAAAATGTAAATTAGATTTGGCTTAAGATTAGTTTAATACTGATATATTCGTTTAGTTTTAGTATTCATGAACGAAAATAGTGAGATTTAAAAAAATGTAGTTTTCATTAGGTTTAAGTTTCTTTCAATAAGTGATACTATATTAGATGGGCACCATATGTATTGAAAAAAATAGGGTTCTAAAATGCAGAAGTGTGTTTTTACAAGAAAAGTCTAAACATATAGGGCTTTAAAAATGTAAGGAAAACCTAGCACAATTTTAATATTAGTAAAATTTTTGCACCATACATTTATGTTGCTTTTTTTTTTTTGTAAATTTGATGGGCAAAACTTTCTGCTATATCAAAATGGGTATTAGATACTGATGTTTGCATGTGACTGGTCTACCACTGGGAAACCAAACCAATCACACCTTAAAATAGACTTCATCTAACTGAAATATCTAAAATTGTAATAGAAGTTTGTACAAAACTACAAGATACTACTGACATAGCTAGCCTTGCCTATGCTATCCCTAACATTTCAAGTTGCCAAACAAGAAAAGAAACCAAACTAATTAATAATTTTACAAAACACAACAGATCATTTGGAGGGTGAATCCATGTGGATGTTGATAGGTGGGTTGGTATCATCCTCAAAGTTTGTGAGTTCTAAATTAGCTAAAGTGTATGCCGTGTTGGTTACCTTCTTGTCCAATTTCCTTATGTGCTTTTGGGACTCATCATGCCATTATTGCTTTGATCTACCAATAGATATTTGTTGCCTCATGTATTTTGTATTGCGAGTCCTTGTTGTGCTTGTGTCGGGGATCCATTTTCCTACTTGTGCCAACACTTCCTCTTTGATCACAAACCTCCTTTCAACTTTGGCCGCCTCTTTTGTTTTTTCAATTTCTTGTCAAGCATAAAAAGGAGTGGAACTGTAATATATGTTGGTTGAGTTTTTTTGTAGCTTGCTAATCTCAAGATATATATCTTCTCAGATGTTAATTTTAGATAGCAATGGTATGTTCTATGTTCACAACAATTACTTCAATGTCCTTTTATTAGCCCAATGATAATTTCCACTTAATTTTCAATAGAAATCACATTGACAATAACTGTGGATAGAACATAAACAATAAATTGCAGAAGACAAGCCACGACAAGAGAACAAAAGAATTTGGCTATTGTCAAGGAAAAACCCCAAGATGGGTAAAACCTTTGATCAATTCTTATTATAAATATCAAATGTTCAGCAGAGTGAGAGTACAATAATATAGAGTCGAGGTCAAAATTGATTGCCCAAAACAACCTTGTCAAATCTGTAATTCTGCCCTCAGTCAACAATTGTCAAATCAACCCTAACCAAAAAGTCAACAACAGTCAAAGTTTGGTAAAACTTCTCCAAAACAGCCTGGTCAAAGGAGAGAGGAACTTGACCTCTCTTTTTGGTCAAAGTCAACCCTAAACAATCATCAAAACAATAGTCAAACTTGATTAACCTAAAGTCAACTTTGTGGTCAAACAAACATGTGGTCAACACATGTCAAAGTGCCTAGAAATTCTCGATTTTTGTGCCAAATAGTATGGCTTTCCCAAACAGAAAGAAGCCCAAAAGATCAAACTAAAATTCTACCCAGAAAATCAAAGTCAACATTGGTCAATGCTAGTTAAAGTTGCAGACAACTTCAGATTTTCGGCCTCCTGAAATTCATCCTTCTTTCTTCCACGTGTGAAAATAACAACTGCTCAATGAGGTGTATGAACCAATCAGATGAGGAGAGAGAAGAATGTGTTTTGTGATGATGATGCCAGACGAGGGTGGAGGTCTCTTATTTATATGAATCGATGAGGGTCAAAAGACATGTTTGTTGGGTTTCATGAGCCTACATGATGATGAGGCCGACCTTGATAATTTGCATGTGTGGTCTTCACTTCAAAAAAATATTTCCCTTTGCCCAAATTTAGTGATATTTAGATCGATTTTGGCCCTCTCGAAAAGAGGAATTGAATGCAATAATTATCTCCATCAAATGAGCTGTCCAAAGTGGAATTTGGCCCTAGTTGCCAACTTTAACACTCCTTGCTAGGGAGAATTCCACCTGCCAATATTTGACCCTCAATCATCATGCCATCCTATCATCATGAACCATCTTTGCATCTCGTCTCAACTCTGTTGAAAGTCGATATAGATAATGAAGATGAATCGATGGAGAGTGAGTCATAAGACCTTACCACTCCATTGACAAAAGTTAGTCAACATAACCAAGGGTAGAACCCTAATCCTAAATAATCAAGTTGTTGAGCATCATGAATCCTAGACATATGGAGTAAGATAGTACACAATGCCTCCATCTGTAGTGCTATGGTCCCTATCCATTTTTCCCAACTCATTGGCCAAATGAGAGGTACTTCCCAAGAGTCCTGGACTACATGGGTAGGATGTATGTTGGGGCATTCGTAGGAGAAGGTGAACCACTCATCCTACTCATATGCCATAGGAGAAGGTGAACCACTCATCCTATGCATATATCATCAGTTATAGGGGAAGGTGAACCACTCACTTTGTGCTCTCATATATCATCATGGGGTATCGTAAGGGAAGGTGAACCACTCACCTTGTACACAACGTACCTATAGGGGTAGGTGAACCACTCACCCTATGATCGCACATAGCTACAAGAAGTACCCCAGCCCCTTAAGAGCTCCCTGAGTTCAATGTCACACTCAAGCGAGATCCTCATGGGAGGGTCCTTCCACGACTCCAAGTCTCTCTTGGAAGGCTAAGAACTTGACCTTCTCTAAGAGCTTCGTGAGGATGTCAACAATATGCTCATCAATCCTTATGTGTTGGAGCCTTATCAATACCGATAAAGTGGTACCTGATATCAATATGATTGGAGTGGTCGTAGAACACGAGGTTCTCTAAAAGAAATCCCACTCTGGTTATCGCAATAGATAACGATGGTATCTAGCACGTGCTCAAATAGCTCATTGAAGAGCTTCCTCAACTAAACAACTTCACATCAAGCCATACTAGCAACAATATATTTGGCCTCAATGGTGCTTAAAGCAACCCATTTCTGGATCTTGTTCATCTAAGAAATTGAAGTAGATCCCAACAAGAAGCAACACCTTGATGCACTCATTCTATCCACCACATTGCTAGCCTAGTCAACATCAAAATATCCATGTAACCTCAAATTCCCGGTAGTGTATCTCATTCCATAGTTGATAGTGCCATGAAGACATTTTAAGAGATTCTTAGCAGCAACCCAATGTATGCGATGGGGCTCAACCATAAATTGACTCAATGTTTACAACGAAGCATATGTCTGGACGAGAGTTTACCAAGTACATCAGAGCCCCACAAGTTGCCTATACTCGGAAGGTTTTGGCAATTTGAGCCCAACAACACTTCCACATAACTTCTTGAAGTTGAATTCCATCGAAGTAGACACAGACTTGCATTCCACCATCCCACATCTCTTTAGCAGCTTCACAATGTATTTTCCTTGAGAAAGGAAAATCTCGCCTGACTTTTGCCAAACCTCCAGGCCTAGGAAGTAATGCATCAATCATAGGTCCTTCATCTTGGACTAAAAAGTCAACTCCCTCTTGTATTGAGAAATGATAGAGTCTTCATCGGTCAGAGAGAGATCATCAACATAAAAGACCAAAATAAGAGGCATGTCTGCATCCTTTTGTACCAAGCCCTAGGGGCTTGCTTCAACCCATGGAGGGATTTCTTCAACCGACAGACATGTGTCCTTCTATCTTGTACTTCAAACCCTTGAGGTTGTTCCAAGTAGACTTCCTCCTTAAGCGAGCCATGCAAGAAAGCAATTTTGATGTCCATTTGATGTAGGCTCCATCTCTGATTGGTAATGAGAGCAATAATAAATTAGATAATGGTATATTGGGCAACTGGTGTAAATATTTGTCATAGTCCACTCCTTCCTTTTGAGACTGTGACCACAAACTTGTCCTTAGGTCTAGGCACCATGCCCCATGCATCTTTATTCATGATCGATTCGTATTCCTTATTCATCGCATCTTTCCATACTGGGTGCTTTACGACTTCTTCGAACATGCAAGGTTAAGCTTGAACAATAATACTCATGGCAACTGATTACCCTTGATACTTGTTTGACTTCTTACTTTCGCGAAATGTCCCTCTTAGAGCAATATGTCTTTCAGCATCTTCGAGAGTATCCTTGGGGTAGAGGAATCACCAATAGGTGGATCAATAGGATCCATCGAGCCATCAACATCAAGCATAAGCTCGTTCGTTGAAGGTTCATCTTGTTTTTTAGCAGCATCATCATTGTCCTTCTTGGAGATGGGGAGATCTTTGGCTTTCCCAAGGGCAATGCCTTCATGAAAGATGATATCACGATTTACTTCCACATCTCTTTAACCAATTACATAGATTTTATTTGCCTTTGAATTTTCACTGTAGCCAACAAATATATCGTTCTTCCCTTAGGCTTCCAATTTATTCCTTTTTCTTTAGGCACATGAAAGTATACTGGACAACCAAAAATTCTAAAATGAAAAACATCAGGTTTCTTACTAGTGAAGACTTCCTCGAGTGTCTTGAAATCCAAAACTTGATGCATGCTCCTATTTTGAACATATATGACAGTGTTCACAGCTTCTCCCCACAAGAATTTTGATAGACCTTGATCATAGATCATGGCACGAGTGGCTTCCATAATCGTTCGATTCTTCCTTTTAGCAACACCATTATGCTTAGTAGTGTATGGAACAATTGTCTCCCTCTTAATTCCAACGTCTTTGCAAAAGTCCTTGAATTCATTTGATTCATATTTAGTTCCATTGTCGGTCCTCGACACCTTGATCTTCTTCCCTACGATGTTTTCTACCAATGCCTTGAATGAACAAAACCATTTGAATACTTTATCCTTTCTCTTCAAGAAATAGATCCATGTTTTGAGTGAGAAGTCATCCACAAATATTACATGCAAGATACCAGACATGTCAGAATGGACCAATTGAATAATATCAATAGTCTTGCTTTCATTAGAAGGGAATGGTCCCTTTGTATGTTTCCCAACTTCACACCTTGGCAAAATGCTCCATGATTCATGTTAAGCTCGGGCATACCTATGATCATGTTCCTTACCCCAGGTAAGACTTTGTAATGTAAGTGAGAAAATCTCTAGTGCCATAATTCACATGGAAGAGAAGTATCAGTTGCCAAAGTTCCCAAAGGACTTCCACCATCTTGATAGATATCATCAACCCTAAATCTAAGAGTAAATGCATCTTTAGGGTATCTATGCCAAATACGTACCTTTCCATCAATGAATGCTACCTTCAAGCCTTTATCTTCAATTGCAGAAATAGACCCCATGTTCTTCTTCAAATCAAGCACATACAATACTTCTTGTAGATGTATGGTTTGACCTTTATTCAAGTGAAGAGTGACAGTTCTTATCCCTTTCACGAGGTAGGTGGCATTATCTCCAAGTAAAATCTTTAGATTAGTTTTCTTCTCAACCAAATTTGAGAGGGTCTCCTTGTATCCAGTGAAGTGCCTTAAGGCTCCACTATCAATCAACCAATGATCCAAAGTATTTGGAGGAGAGGCAGTAGATAGAGAAGAAATAAGATAAAACTCATCTTGTTTTTCTACAACATTACTTTCATCATACTTGGAATTTCTTTTCCTTTTGGGAGGTCGACCATTTCCATCTCGAGGAGCTGGAGCATTCCTCTTGCCTTTTTTGTTGAACCTGTTGTTCCTTTGATTGCCATTTCCTTTGAAATTGTTGTTGTTGTTTTCATCATCCCTTGGAGGATTCTTCTTGTGGGGACACGCTCTAGCATAGTGGTTGAACCTGTTGCAATTGTATCACCTTCCATTTCTTTTTCTTTAGAATCCCTTTTTTATCCTTAACCGTGTCAACTTGGACCAACATTATTATTTCTTTTCGCATGAGCGGAGAAGGCATTAGGTTCATTTCCATTAGAGGACTTATCTCTCTCCATCATCCTTGTCTCCTCTTGAGTGCATCTAGCCAATAACTTATCAAAACCAATTATCTCGTCGTTATTGAGAATAGTGGGGCTAAATATATCCCATGGTCTTTAAAGACCTCCAAGTGAAATGAGAGTGAGCTCCCTGTCAGCGATAACTCTCCAATAGATAGTCAGTCATTCTTGGTTTGAGCTATTCTCATGAAGTAGGATTGGATAGACTCCCCTTTATCCATCTTGATATCCTTCAACTTGTTTTTGAGAAAGAGGATTTGAATTGCATTGTTCACTTTGAACATCCCAACCAACTTATCATATATTTCCTTACAAGTTCCTAAATCAGAAATATAGACAACCAAATGCTTTTAAATAGAGTCAATCAAAATTTTCTTTGTTTTGACCTCACGTTTTCTATACTTTGTCATAGGAGCAATGGATGCATTTGAAGGAGGCTCCACCACTTTTCCCTAGACGTAGTCCAATACTTCATGCTTCTCCAAAGTCAAGTCCAAAGTCATCTTCCATGCGTGATAGTAAGCTTTGTCATTGAGCTTGTCCTCATTGTTGAAGTAAGATGTAGAGGCCATTGAGATTTGTCCAATAATCTTTGTCCAACAAATATGTTAGTGGTTGCTTTTCTCTCTTTCCTGGGCTTTGTCTTCACCCGGGATCTGATACCAAGTTAATTTTAGATAACAATGGTATGTTCTATGCTTACAACTATTACTTCACTATCCTTTTATTACCCCAATGATAATTTCCACTTAATTTTCAATAGTAATCACATAAACCATTAATCACATTGAAAGTTATTGTAGATAGAACATAAACAAAAACTGTATAAGACAAGCCAAGCCAAGATAGTACAAGAATTTGGCTAATGCTAGGGAAAAACCCTAAGATGGGGAAAACCTTTGATCAATTCTTCGTATTATAAATATCAAATGTTCAACAGAGGGAGTATAATAATACAAAGTCAAAGTCAAAATTTACTTGCCAAATCACTGTCCAAAACAACCTTGTCAAATTTGCAATTCTGCCCTCAGTCAACAACAGTCAAATAAGCCCCAACTAGAAAGTCAACAATAGTTGAAGTTTATTAAAACTTATCCAAAACAACTCGGTCAAAGGAGAGAGGAACTCAACCTCTCTTGTTGGTCAAATTTAGCTGAAAACAATCATCAAAATAACAATCAAACTTGGTCAACTTGAAGTCAACTTTGCGATCAAACAAGCTTGTGGTCAACGCAAGTAAAACTGACCATAAATTATTGGTTTATGTGCAAAATAGTACGGTCAACGTTGGTCAAATTCAGTCAACGTTGGTCAAAGTTGTAGACAACTTCAGATTTTCAGACTCCTGAAATTCGTCCTCCTTTTTGCCCCAGGCATGAAAAGAACAATTACCCAATGAGGTGTACGAACCAATCAGATGAGGAGAGATAATGATGTGTTTTGTGATGATGATGCCAAATGAGGGTGTTCTCCCTTATTTATATGAATCGATGAGGGTTGAAAGACATATCTGTTGGGCTTCATGAACCTACATGATGATGTGGTCGACCTTGACAATTTGCACATGTGTGGGATTCACTTCAAAAAAATATTTCCCCTTATCCAAATTTAGTGATCTTTAGGTCGATTTTTGTCCTCTCAAAAAGAGGAATTCAATGCAATAATTACCTCCATCAATTGAGTCGTCTAAAGTGGAATTTGACCCTAGGTTCCAACTTTAACATCAGATCCTCCCATCGACCTTGTGGACATCTACCTATCGCCATGAGGAGCTTGAGGCTCATAAAAATGATAAGCGAATCAAAAGAGATCTGCGAGGATTGTCATGGAAACCCCACAAATGAACATACACCCAAATGTCCAAGAGCAAGAACCAGTAAGAGCAAGAGGTGACACTCCTGTGTGGAGTTCCTAAATACTAGAACAAATGGAGGGCTTGTATTTGGCCATTGACAACTCATCAAGGAGAGAAGACCGAACCAAGGTGGATTTTTAGAACACTGGTTTGGTAATAATGCAATTCAAAGCAAAGGAAAAAGCCTTTCGCAGGATGAGAGGGAGCCCACAAAAACCAATGAGAAGGGGAGGAAGAGTGTATTATACATCTATGTTATTCTTTGATATGAAACTGATGGATTTGGTGGAAAATCTTTCTTGGTTTCTATCATGCATTCATGTTTTGAATTGAACATGGTGTGGGAGTAGAAAATGAAACTAATCGCATGGAGAGTGAGGTGAGGTTTTGGGGTTGGGTGTGGTGTATAGGTGTAGGGTTATACCTTCGCACCCATGGAGAGTGAGGTGAAGTTTTGTATAAGCCTCTTATAATGCCTAAGTTCAAATATTTATCAAACTAATAACCTACAATGATCAAATTCCATTTCTTTTACTCATAGGAATGCACTAAATTCATATTCACACCATAAACATATATTAAAACTAATACATAAAAATAAATGTTGCAAAAAATTAGTTACATACAAATATATTGTATAAGATTATAGTTAAATATGAGTCACATACTAAATATTTAATTAAAATTTCTAATAAAACATTGTTAGCAACTTCATTACAACTTTTTAAAGTCCATTTTTATTTATTTATTTGTTCTTTTAATTTAATATCAATAATATCTTTGTTTTTTCTAAGAAAAGTGGCTATTATTTATTTATTTATTATTATTTTTTAAATAAGCATTTTTCTTTCATATATATTTTTAAATTATTTACATTTTTGTTTTAAATAACTTTTCCCTTTCTTTTAAATAATGTTTTTCCCTTTTTTCTTTAATATTTTAAAACTAACATATTAAAATATATAATATAGAATATTATACATTTTGATACAATGTAAAATATTTTTTTAAACCTCTTTTAATTTTTATTTCAAATCATGATTCATGCTTCTCACTTAAAAAAATTGTATATTTAAAGATAATAAAAAAACATATTTTAAAATATTTTCCATTTAAAATTTTATGTTAAATAAAATAATTTTATGATTATTATTGAAAAATGGATTTTTCTTTATCTATTTTTATATTTCATTTTGAAAAATAATAATATTAAATATATTAAATATTTTCATTATATTAAATATTTTCATCATATTTTTAATGAGAGGCTGTTTACATGAGATGAATTTTCGCCTCTATCTTTTTATTGTGACAAAATTTGTTAGAGAAAGGTTCCTATTTACAAAAGATAGATGACACTAAATTTTCAGCAAAATCCCCATACTAACTATACCACATGCATACCCAAAACTGTTATTTGTTTTTAATATTAAATATTTAAAATCAAAGCATGAAATATGATTTACCAATATTTAATTAGGACACCTTAAAACTAATTATTAATACTCAATTCTGTCAAATTGATAATTTTTAGCTAGTATATCAACATTTTTAATGGATACTTCATCCTTTCTTGAACATGATTTTGCTCTTTTATTGGGCTTGTAGGTTTTCATTTAGTTATTCAAAGGGATAATTTTGAAACAATTGGAATGATGATTGATGTTTTTTTTGACATTTTTGCTTCATATAATTCATTAAAATTACTTTTCTTGAAATCAATTTTATGCATTTCATTTAAAGGAGTTTTTTGTTTGTTTGTTTGGTAATGTGAGTCTTGAGATGATCTACATGCCTAAGTTGTGGCTTGAGTAACTGCTACTGAGAGGCACCTAAGCTTTTAAAATAACTCGGGGATCACACTTGGCCCGACCACACTAGCCTTTAGCATGAGTAGATTTTTTCCCACAAAACTTCAAATTTGATGATCTTTTCACCAAAAAATCTTAAAAAAACACCTTATCACCATCTATTTTATACCTGCTAAAATTATTTAAAAAAAATTTCAATAATTTTAATTATCTATTAATAAAATTATATTATAATATATTATTGGTAATATATACACAAAACTTTCCTTTATAAAAATTAAAATTGCTTATTAATATTTTACATAAATAAATATAAATTAAAAATAATAAACATTAATCACTCCATATATATTATATGATAAATATTCCCTAGGAACAAATCATATATATTATATCACAAATATTCCCTAAAAATGGCAATTTCGTTGGCTTAATCTATACCTTTTCATTTCAAGTTCTTTGCCCCCCAATTCTCTTCTTATACGACCCATTCTTTCTTACGGAAAAATGAGCCACCATTTGGCTTCCCTTTGGATTTGAGATTTGAATCCTGTTAAGATATAGTTTGATAAAACACAATTTTGGGTGAAGGAGTTGGCACCCAATTTTGTTATATGATATAGTTTGATAAATGATTAAAGTTGGAGAAACACAATTTTCGGTGAAGGAGTTGGCTATGGTGCAATATATTTGAACTGTAAGATTGACAATTAGTCAACTAACGTGGGGTATTAGGAAAACCATTAATAAGTTTCGATTACTTATTTAAATTGCTTATAACTCTTCGAGCAATGTGTGTTTTGCTATATTTGTGTGGAGGTATTACGAAATATCACAATGTTATAAATTATTTGATGCAACTCATAAATAATGATAATTAATATTTATTAATATTTAAATAGTCTATTAAATTTAAAAAGTAAGAGATTACTTATTATTTTTGGTATTTTATTTATATGTTTAAAAAAATATTAAGAGAAAGTTGGTAATATGAAAAATATTTTGAAATTTAGATTCAATTTGAGTATAATTTGGATAATTTAATAGAAAGTGCTTTTCATCTTCAACCCTCTTAATGTTGCAAAGGAGACATACTTTTTCATTCCATAGTGTTTCGGGAATTGATGTCAACATCGGGATTGAAAAAATCTCAAAGTTAATATTTGGGGGATAACCTTTTCCCCTAATTTTTATAAAGGTGGCACTCCTATTTAACAAAGAACATCAAATTAAAAAATTACAAGAAAGAAATGGCCCGAGATAGTACCAAGCCTCAAGTATTCACAACAATATGGTATAACATGAATACAATTGATTATCATCAGTTTCTAGCACAAATAAAAGTAAAGAATCACACATTTAGATAAATGGAAGTTATAAACACATTTGTAGAGAAATTTAAAATATAATTGCATTTAGAATCACAAAGATGAAAAGAGTTACACCTTCACAATATTAAGCTTTGTCGATGCCTTTTTGTGTTATGGAAAAGAGTCAAACTCCTAGTGCTTGCTCTTAGGTTCCGTCTACATTTTTTTTATAGAGGGGTACTCTTTTTTTTACTCACTAAGATATTCAAAATAATTCAAAGCATAGAAACATGATCATTCAACACCTTCACTTATAAGTTGAATGAGTTTTTAAAAGGAAAATAAAATAATGATATCATAATTATATACAATTTCAAGATTCATTTATTTGTGTCTATTTATTCACCTATCACAAGGAGAACACATTTGGAGTAAAGTAATAGACAAAATATAGATAATATAATATTCAGAGAGCTCTAAAATGATTTCATACATTTAAAGATCATAAATAGTCATACGAAAATTTTCATGAGATTTCACTATTTTAAAAGTCTATAAACCACAATGACATTCCCTCCTGAAAACATCTCGGTGCAAGAGAATAATTTTACAAACTTTAAGATTTTGAATAAAGTAGGCTCCTATGGCACTTAACAAAATCTTGATACTTAAACATAAAATGTAAAGACGTTTGTCCTTAAGGGACTAGAATTGGGCTCTTGTGGACCAGTTAATGAGGGTACTTGGAAGAGTGAGAGAAATTATAGTTATAGATAAACTTTACAAATATATAAAAAATTCATAAATTTGGATGATCAAAGACTGTGGAGATAGAAAAAGAATTGTTTCAAAATAAGATTAAAAAACACTCGCAAAATTGAAGGATTCTTAGTGAAATGGATTCTCACTCTCTTAAGAAATACCTTATGATTCTAATTTTCTCCCCTTATAACTTGTCTTTGTCTGTGCAAGTACTTGAAGGTTAAGTTTTTCCTCTTGGTGTTAACTAAATAGAGGTCTAGTTTAAAAAATATGAAGTTAGGAATTCATCTTCCAACCCAGGTCATGCTTCAAATATTCCAAATTCCTCTTTTTAAATCATTTTCAAAACTAATTTAGTGATAGGCCTAAAGTTGTTCATAGCTGTTATTTTAATATTTTGAGATGATATCTATAATTTTAGCCTTGGAATAACTCCCATTGTGTTCTTCATTCTTCTATCTTTCCCACAAGCTATCGTTTGCCCAAAAATAACATTGGGAACTCAAGTTATGGCCTCTAGAATTTCGTGACTCGACCACCGTTGATTTGCATGAAGTGACTCAACAACCATTAATAAACTCCACATAAGTCTTGGCCTTTTAATTTATAATTATGCTTTATTCATCCCACATGCATTTTGGGAGATCGTTTATAATGCTTTATAAAGAAATGGACTCTTTATACTATTTGTGTGCAAATTAGAAATAAACATAAAACCTTGTATAACTTATGAATAATGTAGTTTTTGGTTGCCATCTCATTGCCCAATCATTGTGCTAGCTCATTATCTAGTATTTTATGTCCAAATAATATCTTCCAAGTGTCATCCTATGATATGTCTAGTTGGTTTCCATGTGGATAAAAATAATATGAAAAATAATTTAATGTGAGAGCTTAGGATGAAAATAATATAATACATCGGAAATAATATAGTGCATATGTGAGATGTGTGTGATGTATTGACTAAGGGTAAAACTAAATGATAAAGATGTGTGTGATGAAAATAATACAGAGAAATAATATATATGAAAATAATATGAAGAAATAATATAATGCATATGTGAGATGTGTGTGATGTATTGACTAAGGGTAAAATTAAATAAGAAATATGTGTGTGATGAATAATATGGAGAAAATGTGAGATGTGTTTGATGTATTCACTAAAGGTGACGTGTGTGATGTATTGACTAAAGGTAAAACTAAATAATAAAGATGTGTGTGATGTATTTGTTATGCAGGTAAATCCTCTCTGCAGACAAAGACGATCCCTCTAGCCCTAGAGTGGGTCTAGAAACAAAGAGACATGCTAGAATGTTGATTCCTAATTATTCAATGAAAAGAGGACACAGTAGATCGACCTACCTGTAGTCCAACATTGTCGTCGTTGCTGTAGTGGTGGTGGCCTCTCGCTCCTGCCTTGACAAGTCACAATCCTTTCGCAATCATGCTCGGATACCTGCATATAGAATCAGAAAACAAGAACAACATATGACATAATAACATTTAATTTATAATTATTAGCCAGTCAAAGAGGGCTAAACATATTGCATTAAATATCTAACATAATACAATATGGGAACCAAACAATAGTCACGTGTATGTATTGATAGAAGGAAGAGTTACAACCATTGATTTGACGTCGCAGTCTCCTCCAGCGGGGTTCAGTCGGAGCGTGTCTTAGATGCTCGTCAGGGAATTCGGACGGGATAAAGGCATGGACTCAAGCTCTCTCAAAAGACATGGACTCAAGCTCTCTCAACGTAATTCCTTCTTATTCTATCTCTCAAGTATGTTTAATTCTCCAAGTTCAGTTCTTCAGCTGTTCAAATAGCTTGTGCAAAGAGAGATAGCTTCTTTTTATAGAGGAAAAGGAGGAGGTTAGGATCCCTACAAAGGTGGGAGGTAGGCCTATCCTTTAGGGAGTTCCCATAAGAGGTGGAAACCATAAACTAAAGGAGGGAGTCTATGGTTTATCAGTTCAACCACTCCCAATGACTCATCCTCGAGGTGGTTGGAGTGGAATCTCTGCCTCTATTTTAAAAAACATTCCATAAACAGCTTGGCGCTGGTGACAAACTGGGACAGAGCACTCGCTGGTGCGGGGTCTAGTGTTAATCTTCCTCTTCGGCGCAAGGGCATAACTGACTACCCGTGCCAAGGCAAAAACAAGGGTTTTTGAGTCTCTGCTCACAGAATTGTCAACAGAAAAAATATTACTCTCATGTAGAGGGATACAATGATGGTATTTGTAAGGCATGACACTGCTTATTGATCACAGAAATGACCCTCCAATGGGCGAGATGGGGATTGAAGGGACAGTGACAAAATGCTGTGTAACAATATTCACTAAGGGTAAAAATAAATAATAAATTAGTTAGTGTGAGAGGTGTGTGATATGTGGAGAAACATGGTAATGGATGTGCAAAATAATATTGAGAAATAATATAATGCAAAAGAGATGTGAGAAGTGTGTGATGTATTGACTAAGGTAAAACTAAATAATAAAGATGTGTGTGATGTATTGACTAAGGGTAAAACTAAATAATAAATTAGTTAGTGCGAGAGGTGTGTGATGTGTGGAGAGACATGGTAATGGATGTGTAAACGAATATGGAGAAATAATATAATGTAGAAGTGAGGTGTCATAGTTTAGAAAGAAAGTAAGCTAAGTGTACATTACTGTGTAAAAAAAGAAGACGAGGAAATACTTAGTTAGAAAAATGGAAAATGGATAAATGACATGAATAATGGAAATAATAATAAAAAAGGAAGTAATTGAGATATATGGAGAAATGATATCTTTGGCATATGAATATTATTTTCTATTCCATCAAATGCTAGACGAAGCTAAGATATAAGGCTATCAATCGAAAAGATGAACACGAACAACTTATTTCTTTATGATATATTTTCTTTTCTTCTCTCTGTTCAAAAGAGAAACCACCCCTACTACCCTTGCATGGAGAATATGTACAACATTAAAACTGACCAAAAACTTATTGTTTTCAAAATCACTCTATTTGATAATTGACATGAAAACATATCAACAAGCTTATAAATCAAAGTCAAAAGGTCACACTAGACATGAACTCTTGGTAGTTCTCAGACGTTTTTTTTTGAAAAATACCCAAATGTTAAAATAAGAGTTTATAATATTCGAGAAATTAAATTGCATTTGTCCATTTATGGGTAGGAATGAGGCTCCCTTGAACCATATAAAAAAAAGGACGTGGAAGAGAAAAGAAACATATATTGGAATCGACCTTGATACTTGGTAAAATCCAAAGCTAGGAAGGTTAAATGATTGCTAAGAGAGAAGAAAAAAGGTAGTGGACCAAACTAGACAATTCACTTATAATAATGGAAAATTAAGACCCTCTTTTTGTGTTGAAAGCTCCTTCAATTTAAACATTAGATGTTTGTTGAAGACCTAATTTTTGTAACTGTTGATGAGTCATCTTGAAGCCATTACCATTTCTTGAGTATCTTTGACCTATTATTCAATGTAATACTATAAATGTGCAATGATAACTTTTTTTTTCTTTACTTGGACTTCAAATAACTCATCTTCAATCTCTTTTAAATCATAATAGACTTGATGTACTATCCCTGGTTGGTCTTCATTCTTGTTGATGAAATGAATTAACCATTTCTCAATTCTCTCTTTAGGAAAATCATCAAGTGTATCGTAGTCATTATTCCATGCGACCTCTAGTACATCGATATGTTCTTGCATTTGTTCTTAGTTCAATAACATTGCATCCATAATTAAACTAGGACCCTCTAGCTCCTTGGCCACCTCAATTAATGTAGAATAAATAATCACGTATTGTATTAATGTTGTCACATTTGGGAATTAATTCTCGGAGCGTTTTAATTCCCCTTAATTTCTTAATTCTTCATTGGGATGATAAATTTTGTTCTTTTTATTGTGCTGCATTCATATATAACACCTTCATAATAAATAAAGTTGATGCTTTTTTATAAAACATCTCATCATTCTTGATGAGTCTCGATTTTGACCTATCTGTTTCATACATTGGACACCCTTTCTGCCAATAATTTCCTATTTTATCTTCCCTTTTTCCTATACTTTGTTATTATTTCTATTAGTTGCATGGTCTTATCAATTATGAGTTAAATAAGGTGATTATCTATAATTAAATACATTTCTTATGAATCAAGTCTGTGTTTTTTGTGTATTTACCTTGCCTGATTAATCTTGGGTATTGAAACTTTCATATATGTTACAAGACTAGCAGCTACGAATTGAACTACCGGAAACATACAGGGCATGCAAATCGATCTGAACTACCAAAAGCCGCTAAAGAAGAACAATTACACCCAGTTTTGGATTTCACACCCAATGACAGTTTCAACCTCTTGGATCATAACAACTTAGGTTCTAATTTTGTTCAAACAAAAAATATTTTTATCCCGGGAATGTAATTTCAATGCAACATATTATTAGACAGTTACGATCCATATTTTATTTTTGTGCAATTTATTACTATGGCTGTAAGAATGGGTTATTTTGGTGGTGTATGGGGCCGAGGTAACCAGGTTTGGGTCTCTTGGTCCAATTCGCTAGAGATTCAATTATATATATTGATACACCTTGTTTCTAAATTTCTAAATATATATTAGGAAAAATTATAGTTAATATAGGTCTTATATACCATCTACACCTTATATAAATCTTTGAAGGGTGAGGTGACTACCACCCTTTTTTCATAAAGCTTTGCATTATTTTTCCGAGATATCGCTCATATTTTTGTTCGAGTTTGGTTGAGTTTGGATTTCTTAACACTTTCTTTATTAATTTGTTCTAGTTTGTTTTTTAATACAATCCTTAATTTTGTTTGAGTTTGAGATATATTTCTCCTCAATTTATTATAAAATCTATTAGACTCATTTGAAGCCTTCTCAAAGTACATTGGATAATCGAGCATATAAATCCAATTTTGGTATATTACATCTTGCCTCCCAAGTAAGATATATGTTGATTCGGATTCATGCCACCTAAAGGTATATTATTTCAATATCTGCATGCCAATCACGTATATATTTATTTTTCTCCATAAAATTTCAAAGAAGTATAGAATAACTAGTAAATATTGAAGGAAGAAGAACAAGCTAATGAAAGAGGCCATATGATGAATGGATTTAATTGAAGAATGCATGTGGTAGATTGGATGGGCTGCTCACATGCCTTATTCAAATACTTTAATAGATATGTTTGTTTTATCTAGGTGGATCGAACAGGTCCAAGTACAAGTTGCTTAAGTACAAAGGCTCAAAGATCAAATTGTCTGGAATGTGGCAAACTTAGTTTCAAGTTGAAGATCTCGTCTTTCTGATTCCAACGGCTCTGACAACACTCAATTCCGAGTCCATATGAAGGATTTAGGAGCAATCAAAGTTTGAGGGTTGACTTGGTAACTTGGAAGGCTTAAGGTGGCAACAAATTTGCAGAAACCCGACCACCGGATTCCAGGCAAAATTGTGGGACGGATAATTTGACTTCTTCGGTCAAATTCCAGATTTTTCAAAACTGTCAATTTGTTTTTAAATAATCAAAATATATATATAAAAAAGAGTCGACGAGTGGCCAAACTCCGTCGACCCCTCCGCAGATCATATCATAACAAAAAAAATGTTATTAATGGGGGTCAGCAGCGGTCGTGACCTCGTCACCCGATCGTGTCATACGGTAAACGATAACCATATATATGATATGGGTGGCGGGGGTGGTGAACCCCACCGCTGACCCAACCCTCCTCTTGCCACCTGTTAACAAGAGCCGACGGAGATATGGGGGTGGACTGCCCAATGCAAACCCAGCCCCCAACTTACCCATTGTTTTAAACTATGTACCAGTGGGATTTTTAAAAAAATTAAATTTGCGGTTAATAAAAACAGATTCCGACTTTAAAAAGGAGAGGGCGGGGTTTGACCACTCGAACCCCTCCCTCCAAATGAGGATCCAAACCAATCCGCCCAACGACTCCCTTTGGGAAGTTCCCCAACCTCTCCATTATATAGACCTTCAATTCATAAGTGCGCTGAGGCACCCAAGAGCGGGCATGGAAATAAAGATAGTGGAACCATGAGCACTGTGCAAGAGGGGGGTGGAACCATGATCTGAGCCATTTTCCAGAGGGTCAATATTTTCACTTTGTCAGATTCATGCAAATTTTATATGGATTTTGCACCTCTCGACGCCACGAATCCAACGGTGTTGTCCATTTCTTCATCAGAGGTGTTCAATTTTCGAGCACTTTAAGCTATGGAGGTATAAGGGTGTAATTTCTCATTTTATACTTGTCCTTTCATTTTTTCCACTTAATGAATGAGGGCCTCCCCACTGTTTGAGCAGGGCCTGGAGACGTGGTCCCTCTTGGACGAACTCCGATATCAATTCTGTGTCTTCTTGCATGATGTTAATTGCTTCTCTCTTCTTATGTTTATGCCTTTAAAGTTTCTTGTTTAAAGCTGCAATTTTCACATGTAATTTTTTAACACATCTCAAGCAAAAGATTTTAGATCAAGTGGTATCAGAGCATTTGTTTGTAAATGTGAATTACATGCTTATATGCTAACTAGAAACAGGCTACGAAGAGGCGAAGGGACACTAAAGTGTTTTGATCCAGAAGCAGGATGTGCACATCGGAGAAGGGACATGGATGACGATGCTCAACACGAGGAAGAGCTCAACTTCCACAAGACCTTCTACACCTTGGCAGACCAGGTCGAGAAATTGTTCTCTAGACTTGAGAAACTAGAGAAAGCAGGGGAGAATGCTTCAGAAGGACAAGGTTCAACACATGGATATGGTGGAGGAGATCCACCTCCTTCTCCTTCAGTAAGTGAAAGTTCTTCCTCCTCTTCTCACCATCATCATAGGAATTCAGAAAATGCATCTAATAATCCTTTCTTTAAGTTAGATGTCAAATTTGATCTACCCATGTATAATGGCGAAAGTAATTCAGAGAAACTTAACAAATGGATTAGACAGCTTGAACTCTACTGCGGGATTTAACAGATTGTGGAGGATGAGGCAAAGATCCAGTTGGCTTCTCTTCGATTGAATGGCATAACTCCCATCTGGTGGGAGAGAAAACTTCAAGGCAACAATAATTTGGGTAACCTTATTTCCTCATGGTCAAATTTTATTGCTGCACTTAAAGATCAATTCCATCCCTTGGGTTATAAGCAAAAATCCTTAATGGAGTGGCAGTACCAAAGGCAAGGTAAATGACAAAACATGCAAAGCTTTATCGAGGAATTTAGAAAACAAGCACTAAGTTTTGGCATTTCATTAGATTCACGTGAAGTTGTAACTAAGTACATTGGGTCATTACATAGTTACATTACACATTCATTGTTAATGTTTGAATGTACTACCATTAACTCGGCCAGTGTAAAGGCCATTCATCTTGAAAACAGGGGCATAAATGATAAGGATGATCATTAAAAGAAACCACCTTTCAAACCTTCAAATGGAAAATTCAAAGGGAAAGGAAAGGGAAAAGAAAAGAAGATGACATCAACGAAGAAGGATGAAGGATAAAAGCCTTATTGCACTCACTGCAAAAAGGAAGGTCACGACGACGATCATTGTTGGAAGCTGTACCTAGAAAAGAAGCCAAAGAGATATGGAGGAAAGGGTAAGAAAAAGACGGTAGAAACCGCTCAACAAGACCTTGGATCCAACTCTGGTGATGAGGCATTGATCACGACAGAAGGCACAAAAGGTATTCATTCTCTTCATGTTAATTCTGAATCGCATGAAAGCACTAGTTCAATAGATGAGACTCTTCCTAATGAACGAAAAAGAATTGAGTTGTTTCATATTAGAGTTGTCATAAATCATACAAAAGTAGAAACTCTATTTGATTCAGGCTCTCAAGAAAATTTAATCTTAGAATCCTTGGTTAAAAATCTAAGCTTAGAAGATAAGCCTCAAGCCTTATCCGCTTGGATGGATACATGACAAAGTAAAACTAAATGTAACCAAGCAATGTAAGCTTAAATTTGTAATTGCTTCTAAACTGGTGGATGAAGTAGAACTGGATGTCATACAGTTGGATATATGTGGTATTGTGCTAAGGAGTCCCTATATTTATGAAAGGAAAGCAGTTTTCTTTCGACATGAAAATAAATACCAAATCACAAAAGATGGGGTAGATTATATTGTAAGAGCTCATCAAACCAAGGTCAGTGCCAGTCTTGTAAGTGCAAGACAGATGAAGAGATTGGTGAATTTCGATAAGGGGTGTTTTCTCATGGTTGTGAGAGCAAAAGATGCAGAAACATCTGATGCTTTCCAAGGATGTGATCTTGCTCATAAGCAAAAATCATGTGATTTTATTTCTAACGATGATGAGTTGCTTCAGGAGCCCAGAGGATTACCTTCGAAATGAGAAATCCAACATGAGATCCATTTGCAACATGATGCTCCATTGCAAAATATTGGTATGTATAGGATGTCATCTATCGAGATGGAGGAGATAAAAAGGAAGGTATAGGAATTGTTGAACCAAGGGGTCATTCGGCCAAGTAATTCTCCTTATGGCTCGCCGATCATGTTAGTAGTCAAGAAAGATGGCACATGGAGGATGTGCGTGGATTATCGGGCGCTAAACAAAATCACGGTGAAAAATCGATACCCTCTCCCTCGCATTGATGATTTGTTAGATCAATTAAAGAATGCTATCTATTTCACCAAATTGGATTTGCGTAGTGGTTATCACCATGTCAGAAGTGCAATGTAGGACGTGTGGAAAACTGCCTTTAAGGCCAAACAGGGGTTGTTCAAATGGATGGTGATGCCATTTCGAATGTGCAACACTCCAACCACATTCATGAGGGCCATGAATGATATTTTTAGGCCTTTCATTGATGAATTTTTCCTTGTGTATTTAGATGATATTCTTGTCTTTAGTAGGACTTGGGATGAACATGTATTCCATTTAAAGAAAGTGCTTGATGTATTAAAGAGGGAAGAGTTGTATGTAAAATTGTCAAAGTGTGAGTTCGGGAAAACCTCTTTGGTTTACCTTGGTCATATTGTTGGTAATGGTTAATTTAAAATAGACCCCTCGAAAGTTGAGGTGATTGTAAAATGGCCTAAGCCTACCAATGTAACAAAGGTCCGTAGTTTTCTAGGTGCAGTACAATACTGGAGGAGATTCATTGCCAACTTCTTCGTTATTGCATCACCCTTACACACACTGACAAGTATAAAACAAGCCTTTCAGTGGGGAGGAAAGCAGCAAAAGTCCTTCGAAGCACTGAAAGAGAAAATCAGCACCGCACCAATCCTGGCTTTACCCGATCTCCAACAGCCTTTTGAGATCGAAATTGATGCCAGTGGGTACGCCATGGGAGCTGTATTGTTGCAGCAGAAAAATACAATATGTTACCATTCGAAGAATTTCTCCCATGCTGTCATCAATTAACCCACTTATGACAAGGAACTGTATGCCTTGGTCCAAAGTGTGAAAAAGTGGAAACACTACCTGATCGGTAATGAGACTATTATCCATACGCATCACCAGCCCTTGCAATACCTTCAGTCACAGAACAAGCTACAACAGTCTCGTCATTTCATGTGGATGGGGTTTCTACAGTAGTTTCATCTGGTAATAAAGTATAAGAAGGGCACTAGTAACAAATATATGCTCTCTCTCCCTCCTATTGTTGCTTCTATTATTTTGCGTAATGCTTCGTTGTCTTTTGAAATTTATGTTGAGAAATACACTAATGATGATAACTTTAAAGAAATGTATGAAAAAATAACTCATGGTTCACAGGTGGAAAACTATCATTTGCAGGGGAAGCTGTTGTATCACCTTGGCAAATTGTGCATACCCACAACAGAAAGGGTACATGTAATTCGAGAGGCGCATACCTCTCTTGTGTCTAGTCCTTTGGTGTCGAAAAAAACTTATGTCATTTGCAAAGGTTTTGCTTTTGGCCCCATATTAAAAACATTGTAACCCATTTTGTAAAGGGATGTGTGATGTGTTCTATTTCAAAGCCCTCTAATAGAAAACTCAGGCTCTGCACACCACTCCCTATTTCGGGTCATCCATGGGAAAGTGTGTCGATGGACTTTGTAAGAGGTTTTCCTATGTATAGAATGGGTCACGACTATTTGTATGTTGTCGTACACTGCTTTAGTAAAATGTGCATATTAATGCCTTGTAAAAAGCAGGTCACTACTGAGCAGACTGCTTATCTTTTCTTTCAGAATGTTTGGGTCCACTTTGGGTTGCCCACATCGATTGTGTCAGATCGAGACCGTCGCTTCCTTGGAGAGTTTTGGACCAACTTGTGGCGTATGATGGACACCAAGTTGAAGAGAAGTGACATTCCATCCACAAATCGATGGACAGACAGAGGTCGTCAACCATACCGTGGTACACTTGTTGCGGGGCTTTTGCAACAAACATCCCAAGCTGCGGGATGAACATTTTCTATATGTGCAACATGCGTACAACCGAGAAGTGCATTCCTCTACACAACGTTCACCATTTGAGACATGATTTTGTTGCTTACCAAAGGACCCTTTTGACATGACCTATGGAAGGGATGAATATGCCAGTGGATGTGATGACAGGGAAAAAGCACAACGGTTCATCCAACAGATACAAATCATTTGCCAAGAAGTGCAAGAGCAGTTGGAGAAGAGTCAGGCCCGATATAAGGCCTGACATGATACGCAACGAGTTGACCATAAATTTCAAGTTGGTGACAAAGTGTGGTTCCATATCAACAAGGACCGAATGAAGGGGGAAGGCAAGAAATTGAAACCAATCCGGTATGGTCCATTTACCATATTGGAGAAGATTGGGAATAATGCTTTCCAACTCAATTTTCTTGTATACATTCAGATGTACTTGGTCCTGAATGTCGAAAATATGAAGCTTTATGAACCACCATTGACTATGGAAAAAGAGGAGGTAGGATCATTTCCTACAATGGATGGCTTTGCGCCAGAATATCTCGATAAACTGCCAGAGGAAATAATTCTCGATCGAAGAATCAGGACTTCACGACGAGGAGATGTGGAGTATCTCCGTTTTGGTTTCAAAGGGATGCACCTAAGTAAAGCTAAATGACTTGAAAAGGAGAAGGCGAGGGAGAAATTCCCTCACTTTCCTGTTGATTGATAAGGATTTTGGGGTCCAAAATCTCTTTAGTGGGGAGCAATGATCCAGGTGGATCGAACAGGTCCAAGTAAAAGTGGCTTAAGTACAAAGACTCAAAAAACAAAGTGTCTGGAATGTGAAAAAATTAGTTTCAAATTGAAGATCTCGTCTTTTAGATGCCAACGACGCAGACGTCACTCAATTTCGAGTTTGTATGAAGGAGTTAGGAGCAGTCAAAGTTCGAGGGTTGACTTGGCGACTTGGCAGGCTTAAGTAGGCAACAAATTTGCATAAACCCAACCACCAGATTTTGGCCAACTCCGACCAGATTCCAGGAGAAATTGTGGGACGGATAATTTGACTACTTCGGTCAAATTCTGGATTTTTCAAAATTGTCAATTTGTTGAGATTCAACAAGATGATGATCCTAGTGAAAATTAAGCACCTACAATAGGTGGGGCCCGTAGGCTATTTTTAGAATTTGGATCAAAGTTTATTTTTAGCAGTAATCTATTTATGGATGGTTGAGAAAATTATATGGATGGATGGGCATCTATTTTTGGAATGCATGTGCGAAGTTGTGTCGTGGAATGCATGTCTAAAAATAGAATGCATGTCAATTATTATTAGCTCTTAACAATAATTAGGCAAGAAATAATAATCTATTCTCTTGAAGCACTTGATTTCAGTTAATTGATGTGACAAACCAGTTAACTGAAGGAATTTCGAGTTCAAAGGTTGGTTGGTGGGACATGCTAGTGGACTTCATTGTAACTGAGTGATACAAAGTTGTAACAGAGTTGGATGTGTAGTTATGTGAGTTGTAAAGTAGTTTAACTCAGTTAAGTGAGTTAAACTTAGTTGTGCTAGTTGTAACTTGTTGTAACTAAAGATACACTAATTGAGATAAATGAATTAAATATTAAATTAATTCACATGGAGTGATCTCACATGCAACTAAATATTTACTACTGTTAACTACATGCATGTCAGATCCAGTGGAGACCTAGTTGAGAGATAGGTGAACTAGACAATTTGACTATCAGTTGTGACTATAGTGGGTGCACAAGTGCAACCAAACATACATTGGAGATGCCAATGAGGATTACGTAGTCAAGGCAAGGAAATATCGAATTCATTTAGCGATTATGATCAGTAGGGATTGCGCAATGGAGGCAGGCTGTCAGGAGGCAGTAAATTGGTGCATGCTTATGCCAATTTTTGTATGACAGTGTAAGACGATTGTATATTGTACTGAGAGATCTTGGATTAGAGTTTTGTATGAGATTGTTTCGTGATCCATGGTATATACATAATATTTGATAGTGGGGTTTTTAGATTTATGCTTTCCTGGTAAAAACATTTGTGTTATGTGTGATTGATATTTCTTCATGTGTTTGCAATTGGCGATTAAATTTCCACAAAGATTTAAGTAGAAGGATTCTGTATTTAACAATGCCATATAATTGTTAGATCAGGAGAATCCAAAAATACATAATTGTATTAAAAATTTCTATATGGTATCAGAGCAAAGAAGATTGAAATATTGAAGTAGTAGCTGAGTTTTTTGGTGGAAACAATTTGAATTTGCTGCAAGAATTTCTTGGTGCGACAGTTGAGTAAACATCAAAATTAATTTCAATGGTTTTCGGTTAGAGTATGCACTTGACCGCAACTCAAACTAAATTGCATGGAAGGATAGGATGGAGGTGGTGCTTGAAGATAATGGCTTGAAGGAATTCATCGACACTGATGTTCCTAAGCCCACTTCGACGAATGCTGCATTACTTGACGCCTGGAAAAAGAAAGTAGCGAAGATGAGAAGGATTATGTTGGAAGGTGTGTGAGACCATATTGTCTCAAGCCTTCATGGAAAAGGCACTCCATTTGCAATGTGGAAGGATTTGACAGATCTTTTCCAAAGCATCAGCGACCATAGGAAATTAGCACTGAAGGATAAACTCAGAAAGATCAAGATGGAGAAGGGCGACAATATTCCTAAGTATCTCACGAGACATCCAATGTTGGGATGAGCGGGAGTGTAAATCATAGTTGGTGATGATGATTTGGTGAGTTTTGGCTCTCTTGAACTTCCTAAGAGTTGGCGAGTTATCGAGACTCGTCGATGCCGGAGCGGAAACTTCTTTGGATTGGGAATAACTATGGTCGGATCTAGTACAAAGGAGTTCGAGGAGGCGAAGACACGAATGGCTCTTCATCAAAGCACTGATGATGAAGAAGTTGTGCTTTGGATGCCATCGAAAGGAAGGGGAATAAATTCCACTCAAAATATGAGGCTAAAGGAAAGAAGCTGAATTTTTCCAAGGTGAAGTGTTTTCATTGTCACGAACATGGGCATCTTGCCACTAACTATCCACAAAAAAAGAAGAACAAGAAGGCTACTGGAGCTACAGCTGGTGAGGTCCTTGCCTCACAATTTGAACTTGATTTCTCTTTTATCGCATGCTTGGTTTCAAGCACAATGGGATCGGTGTGGTATCTTGATAGTGGTGCTTCCTTCCACATGACGAGAGATAAGGAGCTTTTCAGTGACTTGGAGGAGAAAGATCTCCAAATGCATATAGATATGGGCGACGATGGACGATACAGTGTGACCAGCATTGGGACCATTACCTTTGAGAGGCAGTCAGGTAAACCATTTATGTTGAAAGATGTTATGCATGTTCCAGGTCTAAAAGAAGAACTTGGTGTCAGTCGCAATGTTGGAGGATAGAGGTTATGACATTGTTTTCAACGATGGAAAAGCTTTCCTGCGACATAAAACAATGGGTCAAGCCAAGAGGATAGGGATTCGAGTCAAGAATATCTACAAGCTGGAGGTAGATTGTTGCATTGCAATGGTGGGAAAAGAAGAAGAAGTGGTGAGCCGAGATGATGGTGAATTCTGGCACAGGAAATTGGGCCATCTTCACCATGGTGCCTTGAAGATTTTGCAGTAGATTTCTACTGGACTTCCCAAGGGTGCACTTGCGCAGATAGATCAGTTCAAGGGATGTACTATGGGTAAGTTTGTGAAGACCACCTTTCATGAAAAGGAGAACCATGCTTTGGTGATCCTGGAGAGAGTTCACACAGACATGTGTGTGCCATTCTCGGTTGCTTCAACAACAAAAAATAGGTATTATGTTAATTTTTTTTATGACTATTCTCATATATGTTGGATTTTATTAATGCATATGAAAGATAAAAAATTCTCAAAGTTCTGTGAGTTTAAAGCATTGGTGGAGAAGGAGTCGGGGAAGCAAGTGAAGGCTTTGCGGAGCGATAATGGTAGTGAATATATCTCGAACGAATTCAAATACTTTTGTAGCAAAGAAGGAATTCGAAGAGAACTCATACACTTCATAACCCATAAGGTAATGGGGTTGCGAGAGGAAGAACAGACGATCGTGGGTGCTACACAAGCTATGCGGCATGATCAGGCCTACTAATGCACTTCAGGTGGAAGCATGCAACACCGCGCTTTATGTGCAAAACGTCCTCATAAAGAAAGTACTTGGATGAGTACACCTGAAGAAGATTTTACTAGTAAGAAACCAGATGTTTCTCACTTTAAGATTTTTGGCTCATCTGTTTATGTTCATGTGACCAAGAATGCCTAGAAGAGGCTGGAGCCGACTGTTGAAGTTGGGATATTTGTGGGGTACACATAAACACCCCATAATTATCGTGTGTATTTTCCAAACAGTCAGATGAATGTGGTGTGATGGGATATAAAATTCAATGAGGAGAAAGCCATGAATTTGTCGCTTGAGAGGGAGCTACACTTGCATGCAGAGGAGGAACTACTTGTTCCCAAAAATGAGCCTCAAGATGTGGATCAGCAATAGGAGGAGGATCATGGAGTGGAGGAGTCCACTCACACAGAGCCAAACATCAAAATTGGCAGAAGGCGTACCACAGAAGCTAAGAGGCTGAAGCTTGATGCGACACAGAATGTAGGAGCCCCTACTTAACAGCATAGACAGAGATAGTCTCCTGACCGATTCACTGGATACATGGCTCTCATGAGAAAATTTATCATGACAGGGCCATCTTCTTTTCAGGAAGCAACGCAGCAGCCCACATGGGTAGATGCCATGGTGGAGGAGGATGACTCCATTGTCAGAAACAATGCTTGGGAAATTATTCCAAGGCTGGTTGATAAATCAGTGGTATGTTCAAGATGGATCTACAAGGTAAAGCAAGTTGTTGATGGGAGTGCTGAGAAGTATAAGGCAAGATTTGTTGCCTAGGGCTTCTCATGGATCGAGGGGATTGATTATGAAGAAACCTTTGCACCTGTTGCACAGTATTCTTCCATAAGGACCATCCTTACTCTCTCAGCGCAGATGGGTTGGCACATTCATCAGATGGATGTGAATATTGCATTCCTTAATGGGATCATTGAGGAAGAACTATACACATTGAGTGCCCTAAAGGATTTAGATCTTCATCAGCCAGTCACATGTGCAGACTGGTGGGAGCGTCAGATAGCCGAAGCAACACCCCGTGCTTCGGGGTACACTCAAACATCAACAACTATTACACTGGACTTGGCTTCACCAAGAGTGAGGCGATGCAAACCTATACCAGATTGTGGTGAGGATAAAAGATTTAATCATTGTTCTTTATGTTGATGATTTAATACTGACTGGTGATGAGAAGTTGATACACTCATGCAAGGAAGACCTTGCAAAGGAGTTCAAGATGAAGGATATGGGTCTCCTTCATTATTTCCTTGGTTTGGAAATATGGCACAGAAGTGCAACCTGCTTATGCCTCAAGGAAATTATGCAAGGGAGATACTGGGTAAGTTTTACATGGAGGGCTACAAACCCATGGATACTCCTCTTCTAGGAAACTGGAGGAAAGAGAACGCTACATTTGGAGAGGTAGTGGATGCTACTGTCTATCGACAGTTAGTGGGTTTGCTAATGTATTTAGTAAATACAAGACCGGACATATGCTATGCGGTGAACCAGCTTAGTCAAGCGATGGTTAAGCTTACCAAGCTCGTTTTGAAGGCAGGCAAGCA
>JAXQQM020067606.1:0-70601 GCA_034641835.2 Pinus albicaulis
GTCAATCCCGACGCCCATCGGGTGAGTTTTTTAGCCAGCGGGAATGACGGGTTTTGACTAATCGACATTCCGTGTGACGACTACCATGGAAGATAAACGCGTCTGGTCCCCTACTGGCAACTTCCTCATAATAGATGCCGGGCTCACAAGCTTACGCTTATCCGTCTGTGGGTCACTCCCTTTAAGTGTGCCAAATCGTGTGAGTAGCGTCATCGCCTCGAAAACAACAAAAAGCCACATGACTTGTTTTTAAGCCATTTTAAACGTTTTTTAGTTATTTTGGTTTGAAAAGAGTAGCTCATTTATAAGAATTTCAAGGTGCTGTAAATACGCAAATTATAAAATTCATTGCGCCCGTGTTGAAGAACGTTCGTGCCATTGTCCATTACCTGTTGAAGAACCAGTTTTCATTAAAAAACAGGTATTTATCATTCCGCACCCCGACTGCAAGTTAAGCTTAGTTTCTTGTGTTTTTCTCTGAAAAAGTGGTTAAAAATCCTCTCTGAGTCCTCATTGAAGAGTTAAAACTTGTGAATTTACTTCCCAAACCTGCAATTTGTCCAAATTTCTTCTTTTATCCGATATCCCGTCCGGTCTGCAAGAAAAACTGAAACCTCCATTTTGAATCCACAAGAACCAAAATGGAGGCCCCTACTGCTCTAAACGTCACTCCTTTGAATGCTCCTCACCGAGATCTAGACTACTTGCCTCTCATAGATGAAGATTTCGAAATAAAAGACCTGCATTTCGATGAAAGTCCCCGTTTGAGTTTCTGTCGCTGCAGAGACGAATACTCAAAGGGGCAAGATCTTATAGGGTTGTGGGAATCCAATCTCCCACGGTATTTCATTCCTACAGTTCACGTTTTCCCTGAAATCATTCATTATTGTCATGCAAATTATGATCACATACAAAGAAGGTACATGTTGGCTCACCGCTCAAAGTGTTTGATACCTATATTACATAGGGCTATCGTCTTTGCTGTTACAATTTGACCCCGGAAGGAATTAGCACCTCTGTCCATGGAAGGGCTAATTGGAAAACGATGGCACTCAGCGGAAAAATTGAAAGCAATATTCGATTACTTCTGTTGAGCATCGGCCAAAGGGACTCCCCCTGTGGTTTTGTTTTTCAATCATGTGGGAAGCTTATTGTGAATAGAAATACAATATCCTTTGTCTTAGGATTCAATGAGTGTGATGTGTTGACGAAATAACTGCGGCTTTGCTGTCTATCTTCACCCCTAGACGATATCACCCGAAGTTGAAAAGTATGAAAGTATGACTATGCTTCCTTCATTGCCAACAAAATCCATGATCAATTTTTAAGGCTAGATGATGAAAAAGTTTTCAAGTACTCCTCAGTTATCTATCACCTCATAATTTTCTATCACTCAGACAAATTCCCTTTCCCTGTTCAGAAACTTGATGCTAAAGCTAATCCCAGGTCTGTTATTTTTTGGTCCCCCATCATTCATTTGTCCTCTGATTCTCCCTACTCTTATTCAGAATTCATTGATCAGTTTGTACATCCTGCTACAACCTTGTTAACAGGAGTTTCTCCCCCCAGGCTTAGTACTGAGATAAGAAAGACCCTGCAATTGTCAAAAAGTTACAAAGTTGGGGATTGGTACTTGTACCAAAACCATACAGTTATCAGGATTTATGGATGTGAATTACATCCATTCAAGTTACCCAGATATGTACCAATGAGAATTTTTGCTTTGGAATACTTTAGACAGATGAATAACTCGGATGTAATCCATTTCTGCAATGTAAAGAAGAAAGCACAGTTAAGGATCAAAAGCCAGTTAGGTCCTTTCATTTGCAATTCTAGAGAAGCTGAGAGAGATGCAGAACTTATATTAGAGAGAAAATTCCGGACATCTTTCCGTTGGGTCCCTTATGACCCCTTTGGTTTCATTTGTGAAAGAAGGTTAAAAAATAAGTCATCTCCTTATATACATCACAGAATTCCTGACATAGAACAGTATGCAAATCAAGATGAATGGGTTTAAGGAACACTTATTGAAGAGGGAAGTGGAGCTGACAAATTGAATAAACTTATGAAAGATGCTGAGAAGAAATTTGACCTAGAAACATATGATCAAATGCAGGTACCCTATGTTGGCACATCTTCAACAGCCACTCTACAACAAGCTATACAGGAAGACAGCCCATCAGTAACAGCTGAGCCTAAAGGTAAAGGAAAAGAACCTATAGTTCAGGTCATTGAAACCCTGGTCATGGCAGAAAAATCACAGAGTTCCAAAACACCAGAACAATCTAACGCTTCTCAAACACCAGCAAAGCAAATCCAAGCTCCAGAGATGCAAACTCCACTGAATGTGGAAATAGGGAAAAAGAGGTCAGCTCCAGATACCACACCTTCAAAAGGAGCCCCACAAGTCCATCAAGCTAAAAAACATAAATCTGATCCACCTCCAGATGTAGAGATCATAGATGAAATATTTGATGATGGCAGGGAAGATAGTCAGCAAACAGGTACAGCAAGTGAAACAAATATAAGCCAGAAAGGGATACAAAAGCAACTGAGCACTGAAGTATCTTCTTTCAGACCGCCCAAGACAGGTACTGGAGACATAAAGAAAACCTTCATTGATATCAAAACAAGGAATGAACCAATAAAAATGAAGGTCTATGATCAGTATATGAAGATGGCTCCTCACAATCAGCAAAGGTTGATGTCAGCATTTGATCTTTCACAAGGTAAAATGCAAATGAGCCACTTCAAAGCTAAAGTGCCAAAGCCAACTTCAGCAACAGATTACATCAGAACCAATTTTGAAGTGTTAGCAAAGGATATCCATCCCTTGGATCGGATAGAGCTTCATAGGCAAACAGGGGAAATGGTTTATTCCACTCTCACCAACAAAGCCATGGCAGCTTTAACACTACAAGATTCCTTGAATAATGTTTGCTACAACATTGAAAATTGAAGAAGACCTCCTCATGAGGCCAAGGACAATAAGAATAAAGTCCTACGGAAAGGTCATTATTGGTTGGGACACAATCCAAAACACTAAGGTATTGAGGCAACGATAAAAGAAAGAGGATGATATATTTGCCACAGAAAAACAGGTTGAAAATACAATGCCTCAAGGCACCCCAGGACATGAGAATAATAAAGGAAATTGCAGAAAAGCTGATGGAGAGTACACTCTTAAGCTTGTGGACGACTAGAAATGAAACCGAGAAGGGTGGAAAAGGCATTGCGAGAGCAGGGAAATTCTCAGCGAGCTTGACGGGTACTACGGACAACAGGAACAATCATCTCAGGTGAATATTTCTAATTTGAATTCTGATGATTTGATTAAACAAATGGATAGTTTGCAGCTAAAGGTCACAGAACTCCAAGAAGTAAAATTACAATTAACAAAATTGGAGGGAAAATATGACACATCCAAAAAGACAGTAGCTGACAACCTCAGAGAAATAAAAAGGTTGGAAAAATTGGTTGAGGCTTTGCAAAAAGACCTTACACTGGAAAAGCCTCTGAATGAAATAAATGATATTCTTTGGGACAACATCATTAATTTAATAAGAGATATTTGGCCTGCCATTCAAGCTATTTTTGAACAGAATGAGTTAGTCAAGATAGCCCAGGAGGAATTAAACAAAACTAGACATGAATTAAAGTGACGAACTGGCAGTTCATTCAGTTTTTGAATTCAAGAACAAAACAACAGCTAGCATTGCTAGGAATTGATGACAGAACAGGTGTAGTTTTGGAGGCAAAGAGAATTTTTACAAAAAGAACTTTCATGCAAAATCTAGAAAGAAAGTGTAATGATATTTTGGTCAACATCAACGTTTTCAGAGAAAAATTTCAAGCTCTGCTGGACAGTGATTTGCCAAGTCCCATGCTCACCGAGGATCAAATAGTAGACTTGGAAACTTATGAGAAAAGAATCAAAGCTCATGCTAAACATACAGCTGTAAGTTCTACTAGTATAGGTTCTACTAGCTCATCAGAACCTACAGTTCCAACTGGGAAGAGTATTTATGAAAAAGTGAAAAATCTGTTTCATCTGGAACATGAGTTAAAGTATCTATTTCCGAACGAGCCCACTTTTTATAAACTTACTGAAGCCGATGAAACTTTAAGGAAGCTCAGAAGAACAATGATACCAGATGATCAGTGGTGGAAGGAAATGATGGAAATTTTGTAAAAAATGTTGTCGGGACAAAAGTTTATCTTTACTATTAAGTAAATGGTAAAAAAAGAGTATCAGATGAAAGAGTATCAGATGAAAGAGTATCAGATGAAAGAGTATCAGATGAAAGAGTAAAGAGTATCCGTGAGAAGTAAAAGTATTCAACAAGTCAAAGGAATACACAAAGGACAGCACAAAGCCCTATTTAGAGCACTTATCCTTAGCACGTCCATGAAGAAAGGAACAGCACATCAGCCGTTACTCATTATTCTATTTTCGAGACCATGTGTCTCTTGTTTATTGTAAATACGCTTTAAGTCAGCCTGAATTATTGGCTAGGATAGAGTAAGATTGTTAAGATTATTTTTGTATAAATAAGCCTTCAAATAGAGTTTTGAGGGGTGGATTCTATTACTCGGCTGTAACATTGAGGTTTTCGGAATAAAAAGCTTTTGGACAAATTTACTTGTGGCTTACTGGATGACGTTTTGAAGCACTGGACTTGTTGCAGGATTCATGTGTTGGACTTCGGTTCAATAAGTTTTCCAACCCTTGTGTTTAAATTTTATATTAGTTTATGCTATCATCATATCCGTTTCTGAATAGTTTACATAAAGGATTGAAACAGAATTTGCTTAATTGTACTTTGTTTTCAAATGTGATTATTCTCGATGTTTTCTTCTGGATTAGTTATAAGCATGAATTCTTAATTGCTCATGTTTTGCTGATTCAATATTGTTGATTACTGTAACAAAGAATCCTTCATTGCTCTTTGCTTGTAATCATTTCTCTTCTTCCTCTTGAATATGGTAAAAGATTCTTAGTTGCCTTTCATCCCTTCAAGACCATCCATCCACTTTAAATTTTAAGGATTGTTCTCTGTCTAGCTATCTTGCCCTGTAATACCATCTTGTGTTCAGAAAAGAGATCCAGTAAAGCCATCCTTAGACTCCATAGCCCAATGGACTGAAAGCCCTCAACCTTGCCCTTAGTTTGTGGATTCCACCATTTTCCCAAAACAAACTTTAAATCTATAACTAGCCTAAAATCATTCAAAAACAAAGATAAATCATAAAGAGAGAGCCCTCTCTGGATGCAGATTGGCTAGATTCTGCATCTAAAAGATTGGTTTGTGGTTACCTAGGGTATACTTTCCTCTTACACAACTTCTAGGAAAACCTGAGTGATAGCAGACTCTTTCATAGTGTCCTCTAAGCTATCCCAATTGTACTTGCTCCAAAAACCTTACATTTGCTACGGTAGCCTCCTATATCAATAGGTTTCATCTATCATGATTGTCTTGATGGAAGTGTGGAATATGTTCAAACCTTCTTACTTGAGCAAAGGTGTTCCATATTCTTAAAAAACCAAAAAAATCAAAAAATTTAAAAAATGTAAAGAGGGTATACCCTAAAAGAAAGATCAAAGGGTAAAAAAGAATAAAATGGTCAAAAAAGAGAAAGAAATGAACCCCAAGCAAAAAATAGACCAAGGAAAGTGTGCAAATCCAAATGCCACTACCTTTTACTCTGTTGTATGTGGTGATATTCTGACTTGTGGCTTTGCCTTTAATTCATGAATAAGTCAAACTGTTTAAACTTGGCTTAGTCATAATTCAATTTCATGTTTTAGATTAGAGAATAAATATCTAGCCAAACAGTTTAATCTTGGCAGATAAGTAGCTAGGTAGAGTGAATAAAAGGTGCTCAACAGTTTAATCTGAGCCCTTGGATGTAATAAGGGTAGAAATAGATAAATTCATCATGTAAAAAGAAAAAGATTGAAAAGGGTTTGCAAGTCTAAATGCACCCTAATAAAGAAGACAAAATGGTAGTGCTAAGTAGATAGGGTAAGTAGATGGTGCTACAAAAGTGTTATCTGATGAATGGTGCTGCTACCTGTTGGTTAATCATTTACTTTCATCACAAGTACTAAAGCAGGAAATACACTGGAAAATCACAGCAAGCAAAGTCAAATTCATTAACCTCCCTCATCATTTTTTCCCCTCAAGAGTTTTACTAATTTCCCCAAAAGTACTAAGGTAATTTGAGATTAAAGGGGCTCAAGGCATTTCCTTGACTTCTGGAGGGACCGGACCCTCGGCCTAATGATCAAAAGACCTAAGCACTTGAAATAATCCATCATTGATTATCTTCCATTTTAACTTTTTCTAAGTAAAATCCTATTTTACTTAGGAAACTGATGCAACATTCCATAAAATTCCTCAAAACAACTTGTTATTCTAAGTTTAAGTGTTGAAGATAAAAATGTGCAATTTACTTCATAAGTTTTCACTTTCTTAGATATACAAAGATGTTTTGATTTTCCTTGTCCTTTTTCATGCTAACACCTAACTCTATTGTATTAAATCCCTAGTGAAATCCTTTTTTCCTATGTATATAACTTCCTTTTCTAATAAATATCCCCAAAACCCTCTTATTATAATGTTTTACCAAAGCATATATAGTCCCGCACATTTAAATACCCCGCTTTATAAAACCCTTTGGTAAAACTCTAACCTTATATATACATTCCGCCCCTATGATGAATTAATTATATTAAATCGCCCATTTATAATAAAATATTAAAATGTCAATATAAATACAATATCTATTTGCATTATGTTTCGTCAAACAAGGTTTGAAAAAAATATTTTCAATTGAAATTTTTACTGTGAACGACACAATGTAGTGAAATTAATATTAAAAATAATTGAAATAGTTACATTTGTTAAATATACTGTGTGTATTTCATCTACACCTGCGTGGTGGCTCATATCAATTAAATTTTTTTGACAACAGGGCTTCCCTCGCCGCTGAATTTGTCATATACTACTTTATATATAAGGGATTTTTTCGTGCCTATAGGGTTATCAGTTTCGTATGCGATCAGCGCAAAATGCTTATAAATAATATCGAAATGATATGAAATGATCAGGGTATGTTCACTTGATCACGTTTATAATAACACATTTTTTCTTTCAGAGCATTAACATTCAAATATCCTAAGATTGATTCTCAGAAAACATTTAATGAAAGAAAAATAATATTAGAATTGGGTTACTATACGTGTTTTATCTGTAATTGTCTGTGATCATTATTAATCATAAAGATGGATATATTTATAATACTTTAATTTTCTTCTAATATTATGAAATGATATTACATAAAATTTTGAATTATTACCTTTATATCTACTAATTACTAATATTGGTTACACTATTATTGTATTATTTATACTCCCTAAAGGATTATAAGTATCTACATATGAGACTATACTCACGTGATAATGACGATCTCACGCTAATAATTGTAATTTAATATGTGAAGTTTCATCATCCTATTTTTCCGTATAGTATTCACACTTTCGACCCTCACATCTTCATTGCACCACTATATCAATAAACTGAGAATACAGTAATAATATCTTTTAGTTCCCCAATTAATTGAATCAAGATCGTACTTTCTGTCCATTCACTATTTCCATAGAAGTATAACATCACTACTAGACATTTAATAAAGATCCAGGAGGAGTATCGGCCTGTACATCTACAAGATTTGAATACTGAAAGAAATTTGCTGTGCATCGCATACTTATTTCGTTAGAAATTGGCTAATATAAATATATATGTTTTCCAGTTTGTAATACTTTGAAAAGAATGAATTTCGTGAGAAGCTACTAGTAATTTACATATTTCGGTATCTCTGTTTCACTGTGATTGTATCTACTCTCCACAGATCAGAAATAGATTCTCCAGCATCGCTTTTAAGTATAGCTCTTCCATCATCATAATTTTTCCATGTTTATTTAGCATTGCTTTTTCACATTACGTTACTCACTTCCTCACATTAAAATTACATCAGAGGTTTAGAGACCATACTCTATTTCGATTGACAATCTCATGAATATTACTGGCATCTGAGATATATTTGCAAACTTTGATTTTATTATGTTTCTTAATTTTCTTCCAAATTCTCTCATCTTAGTACGACTCCACTCCAAGATATTTCCTATCTACTTAATGAATCTGTTCACAGCTTTTATTTCATCATAGATAAGCCGATATTGACTCATTTACAAAAATAGCGGGGTAAAATATCTTATCATTCCACAATTTTCATCAGGTCTTCCTTCTAACGAAATCCTGCTCATTTCTGATTGAAATAACAGAAAGAATTTTATAGTCTCCTATTTCAAGTGTACTGTAAAGACATAATCATCCAACATTAACCCGTAAAAAATTCATTAACATGGTCCTGAATTATTCGAAATTTGTCCTGATGATGTGTAGGATTTAAATAGTATTGTTTCGCTTCATTAATTTTCATCGCCATTCAATATCATTTTCAGAATAAAAGTATCTAGGTACAATCGAAGCTTTCATCATTACATTTTATGATATCGTCGAAGTTTGTAGATGGATGTGACCGAGTTCCGTCGTAGAGATATTAATACTGTCGTCCTGATTTTTGTTGATGAATCATATATCTTCGGGTTGATTCAACTTAATTGTTTATTTGAAATATCGCAATCGCCATTTCTTGATCGGTCATGCACTACAAATTCCTCGGTGATATAAAATAATAACGCGCACAACACTACAATTTAAAACAACCTCGAGCTCTCTTTAACATTACTTGAATAGTGAAGAAATATTCATTAATTAATCAAAAAATGTTTGCACGTAATAATACATTTATTTAAGATAAATGTCTATTTTCAATCATTTGAGAATGTACCATACACTATAATAAAAATAGAAGAAAAATAATAGACATAGAATTTGAGATAATAATCAGTAATATGGGGTTTAAAAATAATGAATAATAAGGGTTACACTATATGTTTTTTGTTTTCACGCTTGAGTATTTATCATGACTTCTTTACATGAAATCAAGCAGAAATAGCACACTCCGCTAACACTGGGTGAAGGACTGGCTTGGCTTGAGCAATTTTATTTAATTTCTTTTATGTTGTGAAATGAAATTTTACTTATGTTTTATCAAGCATTCTGTTGTTTTTTCATTTGATTTGTATCAGGTTATCTATTGGAGAATTTGCTCGAGCAAACTGACATATTATACGGTGTCATTCTTTATACACATTCGCCTGTACATTTCGCTTATTGTGCGAATATCGCATGTATCTTTCCAAAATTTGTTCATCATTTGATCCATCGTGATTGAGGATGATAAGAAAGATGATATCAAATAATCGTTCTCAAGAAATGACACATAACTCACATATAGAATGTATCGATTTTAATCGGATGAGATAATGTAAAAAGCGCATACTTGCAAGCACATGACGACACTCCAGGTAAACTGTACAAAATTCATTGAATTTTCCCAAGGAGGATAAACAAATTTGATTTTCTTGATGGGAAATTCTTACTAAAAATTCCTACTATCCTGTCTTTTCCGCATGAGAGCGCAATCTGTTAGCGAATTATCAAATCTCCTGAATGACTGATCAACACCATCTAACGTCAGCCTTCTGAATCTTTGCTTGACATCACGATTGTCCGCTTTGGAGATGTTAATAATTACGCTTCTATCGTTTTCTTCACATTATGACAGAGTTTACTTATTTAAGACTTTGTTTTCTCGAAAAAATTCTGAAAATTCTCTGAAATTAAAGCAATATTCTACTCAAATGAAAAATATTGACATTCAATAAATATCTCCCCATGTATTGATATTGTTTTTGAATTCCTCTAGCAGTTCCTTCCGACAAACTATCACTTTGGCAGAGCAAACACTTAAGATTCAATGACACGATAAGACTACTTTAGTTATGTATTTTTTTTTCCTTTTATAGATGAAATATAATTATTGATATTTGTCACACTCAGCTTCTTCCAATAGGGTAACCTTAAGTTGTGCACTTTGATGTAGTATACATCCAATTCTTCTCCAATGAATCAGCCTAAACAAAATATGATATCTTACTAATGTGCTCCACCAAATTTTTGATTTATCACTGGCTTGTCATTAATACAAATACTATCTGGACTAAGCAAATAATTTATTTGATATTCATTAAAATGTATTAAATGCAATGCATATTTTTATAGTTTTGCAATATTGAGATCAGGACCATGATCCTGCTACCTCCATCCAAATTAGAGTTTGACAATATTTTATACTCATCACCTGTTTTGAGATTTCCCAGAGTTTCATCAACTTTATCCACTCTCATAACCCGAGTTTGTATCACTATGTTAGCCATCTTTTTCATTTTTATTCTGGCTCATCAGTCTCAGCTCATGCCATCCACACACTCCACACCTCTCTCAAACTCTCACTCAAACGACACACATGCCCCATCTGTTTCAAAGGGGCACTGAGCTTTTTATGATCCCCTCAATCCCCCCCATTCCTCTTAGCAAGGATGACAAGTTAGGGGAGAACCGGCGAGAGTTTCATCACTTTTTTGGGTAATTGAAAAAAAGTGATTTCAAGCATGTCATGATTGATCTCATTTATCTGGAATTTTGATTTTAGTAAACTTCTTTTACTCCTTTTCTTCGATAATCATTAAAAATAGCGGAGGGATGTGTCACTGTTCTGACTCGGCAATTGATATACAGAAACTATAAGTCTATTTCACTCACTTTTTTCCCGGTCTAATTCCTCGAGTTTTCACGCCATCTCTTTGAGATGAACGACAACGGCAACTCCAATCTCCTAAATAATGCTAATCAAGATTTGAAAATTTCTCAACTTCTATAGAAATTTAGTTTATGAGAAAAAAGGTTTGTATTTCCCACTCACTTATGAGAGTCAAACCATACTCCGAACTGTTATCTGCTTCTCCTCCACATCATATCACTTTTTTACCATAGAAAAAGGCAATCATTCTGGGATACTCACACTGATATTAAATTAACCTAAAATAGATCATCGCCTTGGGCTTTCGGGGCTTAATAACACTCTTACGAGGGCAAATGACAAAACCTACTTTATATATATCCATAAATAATCCCATCCACCAATAATAATGTAAGAAATAATAATAACAATATGTTGCAAATACAATTGCAATAAGGGGCTACACTAATAAAAATATGAGTCCCATACTAGTAATATAATGACCCAACTATTAGTATCTTACAATGCCTTCGATATATGTTTGAACATATTCTTAGCTCAAAAGAGCTTTGAGGATTGCTAAGTATCACAATTGCTATAAAGCTAACATGTTAATGGAAATATAAAAGCGTCATTTGCTTCTCAAAGAACATCAAAATTCCTCATAATAGATTACTATAAGAAACCATGTCTCAAGTCCTTTTTTCTTTGCTTAAGAGGTCTATCATAGGTATTTCTCACTCTTTCACAGACTCTTTAAGAACTTCCCTTTAAATCTTCAAACTTGTGACCTTTTTTAATTTTATGTATTTTACTTTCTTTTCATTTTTGATCACAACATCATTTATAAAATTTATATAAAATCAAAATTATCAAGAAAAAACTGCAGAAATTTATATTATAGCCTAGTACTGACAGTGGATATTTAGAAATGACAGAACCAAATATGCTCACCTAATCCATGATTTCTTCAACTTATTCTCTATCTCTGCTATAAGTTCCTATTTTGCACTCAGTATCCAAAACAACATTCTTAATCCACTTTAGTCAGGTTCCAGTTACTGTCAATTTCAGACAAAATCATGCCCTAAACATTAAAGAATGGCTCCTTTCATTATCGTAAGTCTATTAACAGCAAGATTTAAGTGCATCCAATGATTCTCGAGTTTTTTCTTTTGATTTCATCTCTCACTGTCTGCACACTAATAAAGACACTTAAAATTAGATCCTGTCGTTTCTAATCCAAGAACTTTGATATAGATTAATTATAAGTATCAGGTCATGGATTACCAAACATTTTCAATTTCATATCTGAAACAGACATCTCACTTAGGTAATCCCACCAAAGAATATGCTTTGAAACACTTACTTGAAATTTGTATATGTTATGTGGAGCTAGTTTCAATTTCCTGCTGTGGTTCCTTTTATCCAAATAGGTTTCATCATAATAATCACTCTCACTTCCTCTAATTCCTTCATCCTTCCTTCAAGAGTTGGATGATTGCAAACCTTCCTGTTAGATCTTATAATGGGCACACCTTTATTCTCTCATAGGGAGTTGCTCATTGTTGGTGCATTAGCCAAACTTTTCCCACCTATTGTAATTCTTCTGAGAGACAATCATTGAATCATCCAGGCCGCCACAAGGCTGTACAAAGTTGTTGCTTTTGGTTATTGGTTCTTGGTGTTCAATGATCTCCTCTATATTGACATGGGACATGGACTGGCTAAGAAATTTTTTCTTGGTGCTGATTTTCACAAAAACTCATTTTCTACTTCTGACCATGCTTCAAGTCTAAATCAAGTCCTCTCATCTTTGACACAAACTCTACAAGAAGAATGATATTTAGTGAAGATCGCTTCTTTATACCTTTTTACCTTTGTTTATGTGTAGATTTTCGTATTTAATATCCACATAACACTTTAATAGACTGAGATAACTGCTAGGCAATGGTTTAGGCAAATGACCGCTTTTTTTAATTCCATCCTTGTTTTTCTCTGTGATTTTAGATGCAAACTAAGTACATCCATATAAGTCATTTAGTCTACGTTTTCTAGACTATGGATATCTTAGTTTATGGCATCCTCAAAAAATCTACAATTATTAAAAACAAGGATAGAAAATTCAAAGAAGAGAAGCAGATCTTTTACCCTAACTTATCTTCAGTAATTTTGTCTCAAGATGTGAGTCTTATCAGACTCAAACATTCAAAAAATGAAGATCAGGGATTCAGAGCTTTGCACTCGAGACAATCACAGAAAACAAAGATAAAAATCGAAGAAGAGAATATATTTGATTCTAATATATTCTCTTCTTAGTGTTTTTCCTGTGATGACCTTGACGAGACTCAAAACGAGATCAAGACTGGGATATTCTCAAAGGTTTTTGCATCCGAAGTATTTATTATTAACTCGATCAGAGGGTCTGTCTGCCATTTTCTCTCTCAGTATCACTGCAATACTGAGAGGAGATCAGGAGCTGAGTCAAGGTGGGCTAACACTCTGTGACATTTATTAACCTTCTATGCTTTCCTCATTTTCACTTTCTCTAATATTTGAGTCTTCCTGACACTCCCTTCTCTCTACGCTCCTTTTCACTGTTCTTCCACTACTTATCTGCAGCTTCTTTATACTCCTTTCAACATCCATTCTCCCGCCACTTAGCATTGCTTAACATAGAAAGCAACATTATCCTCTCTAGTCAAATGCTGATATTCAACATTACAGAAATTTAAGAAAATCAGACATATTTTAGTATGTTTACTATGAATTTATAGGGACGGCCATATTCAACACTTTCTGACATTTATCCAAGTAATTTTCTCAATCTATGATATATATTAAAGATACGGAGGTAATCGCTTATGAGAGAAGTATATAGATTCCTATTTTTTTTATATTGCTTCCAGTAGCCACTATTTAAGCCATTTCGTATCGCCAGAATGTATTGTGATCTTCCTTTTTGAGGATTTGATTTGACTGTACTACATGGTATTGCTTGAGGGCCATCATGAATTTATACCTGTTCTAGTTTTCCAGATCTATTCATCACTGATACTCACTAGCATAAACGTTTAGCTCCCATGTCATCCGCCTGCCGGACGATGTCAACCCCCTCTCACTTCTATAAATAAAAAAATACAAAAAAGGGGACACATATGTATTTATAATAATCCAAAAAGAAAAAATAAAAATAAAAATAAAAATGTCTCCTCCCAAAAATCTTACAATGTAGTTAGAATATCTTGGGTTCAAGCTCTTTCTTTTCTAAAAATTTTTGTTAAGTTATTTGTCTAGCTTTAAAAAGAGGGTTTATTTTTTTTCTGAATCATGTGGTGACCTCACTTATTTATAAAGTATCAAAGTGAGCTTATAGTTTTGAAAAGGAGATGGTGGTTTGTGAACTCATCTGTCTCAATCTCAATATCTCGACATCTGTAACACTTTAAAAATTACTGGAATCAATCATATTTTTTTTTAAAGATCCAAACTCCCGCCAACCTAATCTCTAAAAAATAAAAATAGAAAGATTCGTCTGGGCAACAGCATCACCAAATTCTAGAGTACATCGACACAACACTGGAAAATGTATCAGTGGTTAATAGGGAATTTCATTATATCTTCGATTTTTTTATCCAAGAAATTTGATTAATTCCGTTTTATGAAAAACTAAAGTATGGGCATTCAAAATAGGGTCTTACCAACTTGAAATGAGTTGCTTAAATTTGGGATCCTTCCATTGAAATATTGTCTTAAATTCGTCCTTGTATTTTTAGAAGGTTGTGAGGTCAAAAGCGAAGATGGTCTATTCATCGCCGCTAAGCTTTCAACTGCTTACGAGCTTCATTCCTTCTGAGAGGCTCATTTTCTCAAGTGAAACAATTCAACCTCCTTGTGACGCAGAATGTGAAAATATTACAATTTTGTCTTAATATCGAAAATCTCTAACGGTCTTCATACAAAAATAACTTGCAAGGTACTGCAGGAATGTCCTGTCAGTGGGTCTTGTACACAGAATCATCAAATTGATCAGAAAATAAGTGAAAGGGCATGAGTAATCGTGATGACTAAGAAGCATGGAAGTGAGCAAATAATTACTGAGAATCTCACTACTCATAGCATCAAGCCAATCTTCTCTTCTATCTCATGACTACCTTGACTTCACATATATGTTTTCCACTATATTTGAGATAGATAGATTTTCAAAACATCCAAGTTAATGGTGTTTATTATGTGTGTCTCACACTTAAATCTCTATTTCTGAGATGGTGCAAATTCTCATTTAGACATATTTTTTGAAGAACTGTTGGACATCTAATAAAGTTTGTATAAGTTTGACAAATTCTGTCACACTTGTTCATGGTGGGCACATGATCTGGTCATGACTGTCCCTCTATAAAGGATATCTGATTTAAACATCAATATCGATAACATGCCTGCCCCGCTCTCGTTTCAGAAAAATGGTCTCATATATGGCTGCAAATACAACATACCTCTGCCTTTAAATATTAAGATTAATAATGGAGGAGAATGCCAAAGTGACATCTTATTGAAACATATTTACCTAATAACATAAGTAGCTGGAATGAAGAATCATTAACTAATTGTATTTATGGGTGATTAGTCTAAAGTTTTTAGAATATGGTCTCGTCTCCGAGCTCAATCAAACTGCATGTACACCTTTGGAAGTTTCAAATTATACATGCGGTATGTCTAGACGGCAGAAAATTATTTTTGCTGATGTTTGTGCGGGGTTCAGACCTCTTCACTGTACTCAAAAATGTAATCATTATAAGAGATGTATTGAGCACGCTGAGATCAATTTTTAGATCCTGATCTGGAGGGGATTGATCTTGTCTTGATGTGGCATGCAACATCGCCTCCCTCAGTTTAAAATTACAATAAGAGGGAAGAGGCTCTTCAAACTCGAGAACGTGTACGACGCGATCTACGTGGTCACTCTACTAGAGAACCACGCATCCCGAGCAGAGTAGGACTCCATCTTGGAAGCTGGGGAGTCAAGGAATATCTCGAGAGGTGAGGATTATTGTCACACCTCGTTTTCGTCATCCGAACCAGAAACCACGTCAAGTATCAAAAATAGAAGAGAGGAGAGAGAGGTGGGTACATATACCAATTAAGCTTATAGGCCAAAGGTGGCACACTCACTAAACTAGGTCACTGCAATGATATATTTTTATCAAATTTTACATCTCTTTATATAATGATTACATTGGATTTTGGTTGAAGAAGCTCATATCCTTAGACATCTTTAGGAATATCCAACAAACGAATTTTTTCACTTAGTTCTAAGTGTTGTGTTTTATATGGAATATGGGCCCAGCTTACTTCCAAAACATTAAAGTGACTTACATCTGTTTTGAGGCCTGCACTTATTTTGGAGCCATATTCCTTAAAACCTTAGTAGAGGTGATTCATTTATGTAATTTTCATGCTTAATTTCTTCTGCCCAAAATTAAGACTAAGTCCTTTGTACTTAAGTATACACTACTTGCTATTTCTTTTTAAGATGTGATTTTTCATTTCAGCTACACCATTTTGTCATGAGTATAGGAATAATATGTTTCAATTATATTCATGCTCAAAGGCAGACTGATAAATTGTTTGTTAAATATATTCTCCTCCATTATTCAATCTAACTTAAGAATTTGATGTCCGTATTGTTTCTCAACAAAGGCCTGTAAAGGCAAAGAAAATATGTTAAAACTTCACCTGAGTTTAAAGAAGTATACCCAAATGCGTCTGGGAAAAATCATCAATAAATTGGTGAATTATTTGCAGCCATAGAAAGAAACAATATGAAGTGACTACATAAACGGGTGCACAAGCCGCAAAGTGGATGAAGGTACAAGAGGCATGTTTATGTCTAAACTATCCTTAAGGATAGCCCAGTACACATCCAACAAACAATTATCCTCAGATACCATAGGAAGACCACACCATATTTTCTTTACATGAGTTTGAAAAGAGCTAGTTTAAGTGACCAAACTGACTATGCCCAAGTTTACTCACTTCATCATTATGAACAAAAAAAATTGTTGAGGGAAGAGCATGATGGACTCAAATTTGTCAAACTTATACAAACTTGTGGAATAATCAACAATTCCAATAGCTAAATATGTCTAGATCTTGAGGTCCTTAATTACAACATCATGAGGTGATAATTCAAATGAGTTATCTCATAAAATATAGAAGGTCAGAGAGAAAGGCATGAATATAATACATCATTAAACTTACCATTAGCTAGATGAATGTTTCCTGGGTGATTCAACACCAAGAGATTCATCATCACCAATATAAGATATTTTTGTAGCAATCATTTGGGGGAAAACATGGCTTTATTTTTTGCCATTTGGTAAGAGGCATTCCAAAATCAATGAGCCATCATGAGAAGGTCAAGAAGAAGAAGATATCACGTACAACTAACTGATGCTTTGAAACTGCTGGTGTAAATTGACATTCTGGAAGGAAGTTGAATAGTTCTCCAAATTGACGTGGTGCTTATTCATCACTGGTTGCTTCCAAGGCTTCCATCTTCTAAAACATTCGGACTCTACATGGCCATCACGATTACAAATTTGTAAATGTCGATCTGTTTTCCCTTTCTTTATTTTCCCCATCAATTTGTTGAGTTGATTTTTCAAGCCATGTCGAAATTACTTAAGACCCTTGTTTGGTTTAGGACCATTCTTTTAGGATACTACTTGTGGATTATTTTTTGATGGGTTGTCATGGCTACAGAGGATTTTCAGGAAGATTTTCCTGGGGATATTAATAAGACCAAGGTGTATAATATTTTTCCTGCTCTCTTATCAAAGAATCACAAAAGGCATCAAAGAGGGGGACTTGTGCTGTTCCTTGAGAAATGAGGGCTTCTGAAGTGAATGAAGGTGGAAACAAATATAGAGTAGCATGGTATTGAGCTTAGCAAGAATGGAACAGAGAAGGGCTACTATCTTCCTTTTGACCTTACAACCTCTAAAAGAAGTCTAAGGGCCCTTTGAATTAGACAAAAAATATTCAATAGAGGAGAAATTATTTGGGTCCAAATTAAGCAACCTATTTTAAGTTGGTGGGCCCTTGCTTCATTTTGAATGCCAAAAGAGATTAGTTTTTCATAATTTATCATGGTGTCAATTTCTTGGATATGAAATCAAGATCTCGAGTAACAGAAATTCCTATTAACCCTTGTGCTTGATATTTTTATTTCTCCTACTTAGTGGTCAGATTCCATCAAGGTTTAGTTTATGTCCAGTACAGAGACTTTATAAATCCATTTACTTCTAAGCTTCATCGTATAGATAGTCATTGGAAATAATTGGTGCTGTTAAGAATAATTGGGCACGCTTTATTTTTTTTAAATGATGTCGCAAAGGCTGAAACTAACTACTCCACTAATTGAAATATCTCGGGCAATTAGGTCAAGTTAAAAACAAATGAAAACGATTTTCAGGAAGAAGTTATGCCTTTTAACAAAGTGTTGTAGAGGTTTAATATTTACGGAAAGGTTGAAAGTTGATGATGAAGTTCTACTTTTTAAAAAATCTCCCCTTTTCCAAACTTAATACAATAAGCTCACTTAAAAAACTACTTTATAAATAAGGAGAGTCACTTGTACATATAATGTTCTTTTTAAATAAAACCTCTTTTAAAACCGATAAACTTGTCAAAGGACTTTATATAAGAAAAAATAACTTAACAAAAAGATTTCCTTTAGAAAAGCGTTGAGAAAGACTTGAACCCAAGACTTTATTCTTATAAACTAATCCTCTACACCAAGCGAGCTAGTAAAATATTTTGTAATTGTTTGAAAGGAGGAAGGATTTAGTGCGAGCTAGTAAAAAGATTTTGTAATTGTTTGAAAGGAGGAAGGATTTTTATTTTATTTTTATTTTATTTTTTCTTTTTCATGTGCGTGCTTTTCCTAAGCAAAATACTAAACACATAATACGTTAAAAATCCTTACGGCAATGTTACATTTCCCGTTAGTCTTACCGGAAACTATCCTTTTTTCACTATTTCCGATTTCCCGAGATCAGCACAAAGACGCAGGAAAAGAGCATCTTCATGTTTCTCATTTTTCAATATCACACATAGAGAAGAGGGTATAGATACGTACAAATAGAAAATATAAACTAAATAAACCAAGGGAACCATAATAAACAAAAGGATTAATAAATATACCACAAAAGGTTTATACTTTATAATTTGTATCTAAAATGACATAATCCTGGGAACTCAGCCGCTTTGCATGTTGAAACAAATGGTTCATCACCTAGTCAGATTTAGACACAACATAGCAATTATCCCACCCGGTATGGTCATAAATAGTAGATCTCAAAACGATAACACATACATTCAAACCAACTTTATTTGACCAACAATGGATGTGGCCTCAAAATGGCTCTAATACCACAGGCTGTTCTACAGTAAGTTCCTTAGATCAAACACCAAATATCACCACTCAGTACAGATCACATCGCATACTAGTATTCGACGTGGTTAAAACCCTCAAAGAGGGTAAACATTCTGTATGGCCTAAGCCAATGTGGCCACTTAAGGTAATTTATTAATATAAAAAAATAAAAATCTATATGGGCTTCTCTCAGTAAGAAGCATTGCCAAACAAATGACCCTCCATGCTCTTAAAATAGCATATCATAACCACAATCAAGTGTTAAGCCACTTCATCAAGTGTCGGTAATACTCAGGGAGGGGGAGTGGTACGCATCACTATATATTGATCATTTGATTATAAGTTACAAATTTATATAGTAAATAAACACACTTTACCTAAATGTACGATAGACCAAGTTATACTTAAATATTTCTGCAGAATAGAATATCCTAACATCCCCCTTAAGAACAACTGACAAGGATCAAGGATTTACAAAGGTGACACAAAGGAGACTATTTCAGGTGTACAACATCTCTAAATAAATTAATACAACACCACAAAGTGATTGGCCAGAAACTACAGCCCATCCAAGGCCAACAAGGTCCGAGATTATCAAAATAAGGGAAGCCAAGAGGAAAATGATATTCAAGAAAATGTTGAATTGAAGAGGAAGCAAGTGTGAAGCCAAAAGAGAAAGGAATAAGAAGCTCAAAGATGACAGCGATGCAAAGAAAATAGGTGGAAGGAGACAATGTGAGAAAAGAGAAAAAGAGGAGTGCACAAAATGAAGCAATAGGAAGAAGAAGCAAGAAAGAGAGGAGAAAGAAACAAAAACAAAGAGGTAGGTAAAAGAGGAAAACAGGCTCAAGAAATTAAAAAAGAAGAAGAAGAAGAAGCTTTAAATAAGTAGAAAGAAGAGGAGGAGGAAAGAGAAAATAGAATGGAAGAAGAGGAGAGAAAGAAAATATGAGGAAGAATGGAAAGAAATTATAAGAAGAGTTAACTTCTAAAGATCTAGCTTATTAAACAAGCAGAGAGATCAAACAAAATAATCCTTCTAGAAGTGGAACCAATAGTAGCCACCTTGAACATTTACCTCCAACCTCCTCACGAGGAAATTCCACCAATGAGATGGGCATCAATGCATGCCAGGAGAAGAAATATGATCTTGGGCATTTCCAACTTCCATCTCTGACTGGGCTAAATCCATAATATCACTTCAAGAGTTGTATAAAAATTTTATTTTAAAACACACATTCATTGCTCTTCATTTTAAACTTCTAAGACTCATCTTGGAAAAATGATACTAAGAAGAGAGAAATATCCGCTTTGGTGACCTTGCTTTATGTGTAATTTCGGGCGCAGTTTCACATCAGACAGCTTTATCTATATGTTTTTGAGTCTATAATCAAGATCTCAAAGAAAGAAGAGAGCCAGATTGCAAACTGCTTTTTTCAGACTTGTTTTTTCAGATGCAAACTCGAATATCCATAGTCTAGAAACGAGACTAAAAATGAAGACTCGGATATTCTCGAAGCTTTGCATCTATAAAAACTACACTAACGTAAAAAAAACAAGGATAAAAATTCAAAGAAGAAAGCAGATATTTACCCTAATCTATTCTCTTCTCAGTTTGTCCTAAGATGAGCCCTGATTTAGACCCAAACATAGACTAAAAATTGAGATCTGTGGATATTCTAGTTTTAATCCTAAAATCTACACCATAGAAAACAAGGGTAAAATCCAAAGAAGAGAAGCAGATATTCACCCTAATCTGCTTCTCTTAGCAAGTTTGTCCCGAAGATGAGACTTGATTTAGACTTTCTGAAACGACTAAAATGAAGACCTGTGGATATTCAGTTTTGGTATCCAAAATCAAATACTCAAGGAAAATTTCTTAATGATCCATATCATCCCATCCCTAACAATATAGAAAGGAGATCATCAGAGACACAAGAACCAACCCAAAGCAATAGCTTCAACATGCAACCTCTTCTAGAGCGCTACCAGATGAATATTGATTATCTATCTCGAAAATTAATAAATTGAGGAGAGTCACACGTATGGGCTTATTATAACAATAACCCCTATAGAGAATAAAAGGTGCCTGTTATAAGATCCAACATGAAGGTTTGCAATCATCCTTCTCAAGAGATGAAGGAATTAGAGGAAAAAGATGAAGGGTAAAGGAAGAATGAAACCTATATTTTAGATACAAAGGAGTTGCAGCAAAGGAAGGACAGAATATTGAAACTAGCTCAGCATGTATATATATTTCATTTCAAGAACAAAGGCACCAAAAACTCCAATGCACCGTAGAATTGTCATACGCTGTATACGTCATGAGATACAGAGGAGGATTACCGAAAATGTTTGTGTGGGTCCTATGACCAAACAATCATGAGTACACCTATACCATATCATCCATCAAAAGTTTCCACACCGATTGAAGCTTATCTGGGTATACACACACACAAAGGCATCTTCCATTAGTGCACCTGATGTAATAAATTAGACAAATGGGCAAATCAGTAGGAGCTACGAACTAATGATGCCATAAATCAGCACCGTCTACTAAGACTTACAATTGAACCCATTTCAGAGGTTAGGGTACATCATTTGCATACTAAATTGACAATGCTTTGGAAACAAGCATAAAGGATTTTAAAGATAGCTGTATACTTGTGAGGCAAAATAAGACATGACCGAGAGATAGAGAATAAGGTGAAGAAATCGTGAATGAGTACATGGTGGAGATTATGTCATTAAATATCTCATCAAAGTACCAGAGTTACTCAACATAATATTAATTATATGATTTTTTTTTTCTTGATAATTTTGCTTATAATGTTCTTTAAATGATATTTGTAATAAAAATGAAAAGAAAATGAAAATAAGTATAAAATTAAAAAGGTCATAGAAGTTGAAGATCGGTGAGGGAAGTTCAAGAGCGTCATAAGGGAAGTGAGAAACATTATCTTCATTTTATAAATCTTCAGAACAGAAAAGGACTTTGGCTTTGCCTTCGTAATCATATTGTGAGAGAACTTGTATTCTTTTATAGTCAGTGAGCTTTCATGTTCATTAATTTACTCGATGATGCTCTAATTGTGATTTGTTTATGCTTAACTGTAAGCTCTTGAGCCAAGAACATGTTTCCAAACATATACTAAGGCATTGTAAGATTATTCTGTAAGTTTACAGGTGTTAGGTCCTATACATTACTAGTGTACTTTTATTAATGTGTAGCCCCTTATTGTAATTAAGTACTCCTGAACTCTATGTTATTGTTATTATTGTTTACTTACATTATTATTTAGGTCTTGACAGGATTACTGTGATCCTATGGACCTCATATAAAAGTATAGGTTTTATTGTCATTTGTATCATCCAAGAATTATTCATTTAAGTAATTATTAGAGGTTTCCCCCTCATGATCATTTTTAAGGTACATTGATCTTCTTCTTTTCTATTTTTGAGTTATTTACAAAATTTATATTTATTGATTTTAGGTTTCATTCTGCCCAAATAGGTCATCTTGCATTTTAATTATAACTTTTTTCTATGAAGGGTCATGTCTATATATTACAGAGTGGCTTACCCTCTGAGAAAGCTGAAAATTTAGATCTTGGTTCACAATATTTTTAGATAGATTCATGTATGTTAGGTTTCCTTTCTTTCGTGTTCTTTAATTTAACCAAACAGCCACTGGAAATTTCATAATTTTTATATTCCAAGGGTTAAAATTTCCCAGAGAAGAAATCTGAGAATGTGGTGTTTTCAAATCTTGATTCGAGCAAATAGTTAGAGATAGGGTCTGTGGCAGCATGATCAGCCCAATTTCATCTCAAAGAGGTGACTGGAAAATAATCTGCACTTCTCTGAATTGATTAGAATTCTAAAAGTAATGGCAATAGACTATATTTCTGAGAATAATTTGTATCAACGAGAAAACAATGACAGCAGTAAGTATTCTGTGTGACAAGTTCATACTCTACGCAACTAGTCCATAATTTGGTCATTGAGAGGGGAGATTGGGCATCACTTTGCCTTGAAGAATCCAAACTGCTTCACCTCTCACGATTTGAAAATGAGAGAGATTCAAAGGAAGGGCTACTATAGGGCCAAATTTGAGATATTGGGGGATTGAAAATCAGCAGAGATACTAAGTTTCAATAAACATCAAGCCCCCGAAAAATCAAGAAAATGTGACAAACCAAATTACACAAAGGTCTATTCAAAATCGCTCATGATTACAAAAGGCCTATTGAGAATATATCAAGATTCGCTCTAAAATTCCTCCAAAAGAATTCACACCTATTGTTTTCCCTGGAAATTCTCAAGACTCAGCAAGATAAGACTGCAGAAGATTCATCAAATTATGTAAGATAAGCACTAAATATTTTTATTTTTAAAGAGCAAACAAAAGAAATGAAGTTTTAATAGCATGAAGTTAAGATATGGCTCGGGTGAATAATATGAGGGCTTAGCAGTGTGGAAGTTATTATGATGGCATGAAGCTACATGATGATATGAAATAAAAAATGAAAGACAAATACGGACAATATGAATAATGTCAAAAAGCGTATAATAATTACAAAGTTGATACGTAATGTTTTAAATGGAAAAATATAGTAGAGGAACCTGCGATGAGCAAAATAAATGTTAATCGAAATTCATAAACCTAATTTTAAGAAAGAACCACCACATTCAAATATGGGATATGATAAGTTTATAATAAGGATCCCTAAATATGGATACTACAGGTATGGGACATCTCAATAATGGTAAAAACACATAAAAGGTATGCATTGCAACTTTACATTTAGAAAAAAATATATTTGTAGAATATGGTTTTTTCTCCTATAAAATTATGTTTGGTCAATTTTTATGAGGGAAAATGATAAAATACTGATAGATACAAAAGAGCAACACATTTTGTTTATTATAAATCCTAAAAAGGTCTGTGACATAATAGATGATTTCAAAGACTTAATATATGTGTAATCATTCCATAAACACAGATTGACATCTCTTAGGGACTATATAAATATGATAACATCCAACATGAAGTTCTACGTTTGGGAACCTGATTCCAATGAGAAGGTGATCAGTTTGATAAGAAATTAATGTAAAATATATGTATGAAGCCTACCACTCAGATTCATAAAGATGGCAATGCTACTCCTAGATTTCACAACCCACACATAGACACCACAACAATTGGAAGAAAAGATAAAACAATTTTTAAAAACAGATAGGCAAATACACTAAGGTCATAATTATGCCTGAGTAAGAAATCATTTTACATAGATTTTAAGAGGAGGAATAAATGAAAAAGGAAATCAAAGAGAGGGATATACCAGAACCAACCTTAGTAAAAGAATAATGAGTCCGATCATATCGGTAATGCATTAAAATAATCAGTCACCCAACCTTAAGATAGGTTGAGATAATGTTAGCAGGGCACAGTGTTGATTTATCTGTGTAGTGTCCATAATTTTTATTCATTGTAAGAGTTAGAGAATTCAATTGTTTCTTATATCTACCATAAGAATGTCAAGTGATGGTTGTAAAAGGAGGAAATGCAGGCTTTTTAAAATTTGTTAATCTAAATCTGGAATATTTATTGAATAGTCCAATGTTTCATTCCCATGGATAAAGCGATGTTGTACTAGAGCACAATGGTTAAGCAAATATTCAGATCTATTGGCTTTTAATTTTCTGCAGAAATTTTCAATTTTTCAAAAATATGCGAAATAGAATTAAGTGGGTATCTCAAGGAAGTCAGAAATATAATAAGCTCTAATGTATTGAAAATATTTTGAAGAAAGAACAATGAGGCGTAATTGCACAATTGTGCTCACTAAAGTTCTAAAAATCAAAATCATCTATTTCCAAAGATCTCCAAAAAGTCTTGGACAATCATTCCAAGGTATTTGAAACTCCTAAAGGACTCCCACCTATTCCGCGATCACATCATGTTATTCATTTGATTCCGGGAATTTCTCCAAACACTCAGCTCATGAGTATCCTTATGTCTAAAAGAGCTAAATTGAATGTAAGGATTATGTATATGTTAGAGAATGTATAATCTAACCTAACAAAGTTCTTCTACTCCAGAGTATTGGTGCAGAAGATGGATCATGGTGTATGTCCAGATTATAGAGCTCAATAAGCTCACTATTAAAGATAAATTTCCAATTTCAAGATTAATGAATTATGGACACTACATGGCAATTTATTTCACCCAATTGATCTTTCTGTCTGTAGATATCATCAAATTAGAATGAAGATTGAAGATATTCCAAAACAACATTTCAACTCGTGCTTGGGTCATTATGAATTTTAGTCATGCATTTCTTTTGCTCACCAATGCACCTTCTACATTTCAAGGGCCGATGAATTCTTCTTTTGGAATTGCACACTTTCCTTTAGGTGGACACCGGATTTTTAAAACTTACCACAAGGTGAAGAAAGATTTTTCGGGGATGGCCTTAAATCTATTACATTCAAAATTTTTTAGAATGTTTGGTTTTCCATCAAAATAAATTTGAGACAATTAAGACCTCTTTAGTCTTACAACCTTATCCATTCCAAGTCAACGTTGGGAGGAGAGATTTAAATGAATTTTATCACAAATTTACCTAAGTCCTAAGGAAAGAGTGTCACTGCGAACAGTTGATATACTTACTAAGTATGCACACTTACATTCATCCATTTTAAATCATGGCGCCCTCACCGTATTTATGGAAACAATTCAAAAGCTACATGGAACCCAAAGGTTATGGTAGCACATAGATCCCATTTTAATTTAAATTTTTTATGAGTTATTTTCTTGTTTGGCACTAACTACCATAACTCATCTTATCATCCTCAATCATGGTCAAACCGAGATAGTGGAACAAATTTCTTGAAGGATATTCCCATTGTTTTGTATCCATAAACAACAATAATACATGGTTACCTCTCGTCGAATGGTGGTATTACACTTCCTTCCACTACAACAAAAATGACACCATTTATGAAACACCTTATGGATATCATCCACCGTCCATCACATCATCTTTAAGAGAAAATTCTAAGGTGAGTAGGAATATCACATCGAGCATCAACAACAAGTTCTCCAACTCTTTAAAGGATAACCCACCTGGTACAAAATCAAACAAAAACAAGCAAATCAACATCGCAGTTGAGAAGCTTTGATGTAGGAGACTAGGTATTTTTACTGCCACAACCATAAAAAAAATGTCCCTCAAGCAGGCTAAGAAGGATAATAAATTATCGCCAAAATAATATGGTCCTTACAAGGTGTTGCAAAGATTGGTACCATGGCATACAAATTGAGTTTCCTCGTTTCTTCGTTTAGTGCATCCAATTTTCCATGTTTCAAAGTAAAGAAGGTCATAGTAGTAAATCTCTAGTCAAACAATATTTCAATCGATATAAAGGAAAAAATCATATTGAACTCAAATACTACAAAAACAAGAATCCCGACAACTCAAATCACATTTAATTTCAAAGCATCTCATCAAGTGGAAGAACTTACCCACCTAATATTCACATGGGAGGATGATAATTTATACAAAACATCTAAAGCTACTCACATCGAGGAACACTTTTTGAAGGAGATGGGCATGTTGTGTCCCCATGTTACTAGTGTAGTCCTTATTTTATTAGTAGCCCCTTATTATATTATTGCACCCCCCAACCCCATATCGTTATTATCATACTAGATTATTGCTAGGTTGGCTAGGATTTATATCAGGACCCCATGGACCCTATATATAGAAAGAGTGTTCATTTGCATCATCCAAGAATTATTCATTTATGTAATGTATTTGAGGTTTCCATCTAAGTGGCTATTTCCAAGGTGCTGATCTCTTTTTCTTCTATTTTTGAGCCGGTTTCATAATAGGTGGTATGTGTTTACATTCACACGGTTAAAGAAATGAACTAATTTGTTATCTTAAATAAAAAATATTATTTGAAATTGTATGCCTTTATACTTTCATGGTCGGGCTGTTGGTTGTAAACTATTTTTTGATTAATTAATGAATATTTTTCTACATCTTTATTTATTCAAGTAATGTTAAAAGAAATCGTATAAATTTCCAAAGTTATCTATTTTAGGTGAAAAGGTTGTGCATTATTTTTAAGTATTTGTTGCCATCATATCTTGTACTTATCAGGTTATATTATCTCTTCTTACATATTTAATTTGTGCCAAATCAGTATCAGAAGTCAAACGATATGACAAACATGCCAATATACCGCATGGACCTATATTTCCAAATAATGTAGGTCTAGTTGACCTACATTAGAGGACCCCTATCTCGCGAATATCCACTCCATCAATAGATTTTGGAGCTAGAAAGAGGGTTCGCCATTGAATGTAAGGGTGTATATTCTCACACTCTTTTCTGATTCATCCCAACAAGCAGGCAATTATCCAAGTTCACCCACTGGGCTTCTCCTAATATTGAGGAGCCACCTCCTCACAAAATTCCGAACGTGATTTTGAAGTCATCTATGATCAATTAACACCTCTACGCCCCGCTCACTCCGAGAGTTCGCAAGAAATCCTGAATACTCTCATCACATCCATCCTCCCACATAAGCATTCAACCAAGACATCATAAAAATCGTGGTGGGTGTGCTAGTCACTACGCAATATTTTTTGTAAACGCATCCTTATATAATTTAGAAAACTCTGAAAGTAATTTACCCTAAGGTAACAAAGTATCACCTGATTCTGGCCAACTGAGGGAAATGACAGAAAACTTTTTACATACCATAGAACAAAGAGTATAATGAGAATTAATGAGAACAAGAACGTGAAAAGAAATGAGAACGATACTTTGATTCTGAAAGTGACATGGGATAATAATCAGAAGAGGAAATGAGAAATAACACTTTGGATTTCACAATGATGAGGGCGTCTTCCATTTTCACTCACATCATCCACAGACAGTTTTCACAAAATATAATCCGTATAATTCCACTACAACTCAGACCATGTTAATAATTTTTTACAATTAATATTGTTGGATGTACATTATGATTATGTGTCTGCCAAAGTCTTCTCATACACACTTGAATAGGGCCATCTTGGTACCATGGTCTTCCTGCTATTTCAATCAATAATTGATAATGGTTAGAATTTCTAGAGAATTTTTCACATATTGAAGCTCCCACTACAGCAGAAGGAATCGATCAATCTAAAAAAGGTGGATAAAGAGAAAGTGTAAAATATTTTAATAATAAAATATTTACCACTATTTTGAATAAGTTCCTCACAGACGTATAACCTCATGATTATATCATGTCATATTATTATACTTTAGATTCACCAACCAATTTCTCCATATTTGTCAAGAGCTAATAAAGGCACTTGGGTGAACAAATTCAATGAAGCCATAGATAGAGGAAGTATCTTAAAGAAATTGGAGTCATTACTACCCAATAAGATAAGAACACTGGAAAGAAAACCCCAAACTCGCCTCTATAAATCAATTACAAAGGTACTTCGTAGGGTGCTATAACTAAATATCTAAGAATCTAACCAATGAAGGTTTGATCTCTGAAGAGGAAAATTCATGAGATTTATTCCGCGAGTAATATGTCAAAACATTCTTCAAGAATAATTTAATCAGCCACCTAAATTACCTAAACCTCCAATGTAGTTTTTAATGTTGAGAAGTGGTAGAATTGTAACTATCCCATCATGGAACCTAATGAGAAAATGTCCACTGGTGGGAAACACAACATGAAAATACTGCTAACAAAGTCTCCATTATAAAAACATAGAAGAACAATATGATCGCGAAGAAGATTAACACCCAAAACTTGATGCTAATGTTGGAGAATCAATGTTCACGTGATATATTTATATAATAATCAAGGTCATCATGAAGTGTTAGTTATGAAAATCCACCAACAACAACCTGTAAAATATAATCGAGGAGGCGACCAACACTTGAGCTCTGAGCGAGGATAAAAGAAAAATATTTCTAAAGATAATTCTACCTTTTTTAATGATCCAACTTAGTGTTCAAATACTAAATATTCATCCAAACAACTGCAATATAACTATTCGTGAAAAACGATAAGATAAATATTAGTACACTTAATAGCAAGAAAGGGTTTCATTGCAAATTCATCGCTTCAAAAACCAAAGAGAGAATTTATCAAAAATGTTGATTATTAATAAATATTACTAAAGGTTTGATAAAACATATATTTATGAATTAGCCAAGTTTCTAGCCAAATAAAATTGATTGTCGATACTTTTCCCATCAACGCCTCCATCGATAAAGCACAATTTCTTCCAAATATTCATCATCCTAAGAAGTATAAAACCAATCTAAATCTTGTATATATTGGTAAATGCTACAAATGTTAATTCAAAATATATTATTCCTCCATCTATTAACATCGATCTTAATTAACATTCACAATTGTCTTGGTGATTTTGAGACTCTAAAAACGCCATACCTTATCAATAGTGAATAAGACACGTCAACCTAAAATTCTGATTCTAAGATAATATAACATAGGTCTCTAAGTTCAATTAATCAGAACTAAAAGATGTATTGATTACACTATCTTGTATTCTCTATTTCATCAATTTATTGATATAGTGGTTGTTGTGGAAATTCTAGAAACATGTGGTTTTATCTTAAGTAGAGAATGTAGGTTAAGTGAACTACAAGGATATTTTTCCTTACACCGGTCTCACTGTGGCTCCCAGCAAGAGGAAGAATAATCGATCAAAGTGAATAAGATTTCACCATGAAGTATATGGTCACAAATTCTAAGAACCCAACAAGCCTATCATATCGCACAATAAATTATTAGGGAAAATTTCTTCTAAAATCATACATCGGATGTTATCATGCATTGTCATCAATATTTCCCATCGTACACCCATTGACCTCCTTCCTTGTCCAAATTGATAAAATGACTCATATATCATAGATGTAAATATATTTTTTGTAGATACTAACTATAATAATAATAACCTTTGGAATTTGTACTATGATGATCTAAAACATGTTATTTAACTGAGCAAGTTATATCTTTTATTGACTTACAAAAAAGTACATGATTTCATGCCACTTAGAATTCAAATGTACCAACAACATTGTGAAATATGAAGCATTAATTCTTGGATTGAAGAAATAAATTGACATCAAGGTAGAATATTTAAAGGTAATAATTTATTCCAAAATTTTACTACAGAGACATATAATATCATTCATTGTGTTTCACCTAATATTATTAACTACTAGTAGGAAGTATGGAGACTAATTTCTTCTTTTGTAGCTTTTGATATTAAATTAATAACAAGAATAAATAATGTCGTAGTATATACTTTATACAATGGAGACACTAGGTTCACACCACTTAGGCCTTATTTTTCAATAGAAATAATTTACACACCTTCCATCCCTCGATAATGTAACTAACCCGCACATGAGATTAACGATAATCAACAGATTCTTGATTTTTTTTATAACGCAGACATATCTAAGGACTTGGCTATTGAAGAGGATGAGCATGATAAAACTTTACAAAATGGATAAAACACATTATGGTAACCCAATTCCTAATGTTTTTCTTTCATTAGAGAAACTCTTTGATTTGCAAGAATCAACTTAGAGGACCTCCTGTACGAAGACCCAAAGTTCAACCCCTCCGATCACATGAGAAAATAATTCAAGACTATTAAGACCCCTAAGTATGTTAATCTCCAACATGTGTCATATCCATAAGAACTACGCCAGATCCAAGTGGATATTTGAAGCACCCGTATTCCACTCTAGACCTATCCATTTACCGTCTACTGCTTATATGATTTAACGTTTTTAGCGCTTTTCTGTCCTAACTTCCAAATAGTTTCGACTCTATCATAGGCCCTATAGGCTCTAAAAATCACAGATATTTCCGTAGATATATTTGTGACGATATATCTTATGTGTGCCAAATCTGAGATAATAATATGACCAAGTTATAATCTCTTGTGAATTGCTTTCCAACTAACCTCCTAACTAGCCCATTTAACTCTTTGTTCCATCCTCAGGTTGGGGTGGTTTTGGGTTGTTCGGGGTTTTCCCATATCGTTCACAATAATAAAGGCCTCAGCCTCATTATAACATATTTCAGAGGCATGTAGCCACCACATATCTTCTCGCAGAGATAAGCTACCATCACACGAGCTATACTCTATTCTATGTGTAAGCTTATTTCAATTATTTAATATTATTAATGAAATGAAGTATATTTTCTCATGTATATATACGTTTGTGTTTATTTTATATTTTATTGCTGCTCCCGAATAAATTCCAATTAGTGGTATCGTAGGGTTCATTTTTCTCGATCTTCCTTTGTGTCCCCAACAAGATCAATGTGGTATAAGGAGTTAGGGCTAACTGCTGAACCTTCGGCGCATCACTCTCAGAAACCCGACGAACTCCCATGGAGATCGGCCAGTGGAATGCCACGTGGACAACGCTTCTACTTTGCATAGACTTCTAAAGTTTATTGACATGTTTTGTATTAAAATATACTTGTTTCCGATGTCTAAAGTTTTTGTATATATTTTTATTATATGATGAATGGAATTAATATAATTAATTCATCATAGGGGTTAATTTATATATAAGGCTATAGTTTTAAATCCAAGGCTTATAAAGCTGGTGTCTATTTTAAATGTGCGGGGAATATATACTTTGGTAAAACATTATAATAAAGGGTTTTGGAAGATATTTATTAGAAAAGGAGTTATATACTTAGGAAAAGGGATTTTACTAGGGATTTAATATAGTAAAATCAAAATGTTAATATGAAAAGGATTAAGTGGAAAATCAAAACATCTTTGTACATCTAAGAAAGTGATAACTTATAAAGTAAATTGCAACATTTTATCTTCAACAACACTTAAACTTAGAATAACAAGTTGTTTTGAGGAATTTTATGAATATCGTATCAGCTCTCAAGTAACAGGATTTCCATTGAAAAAGTTAAAGATGGAAGATAATCAACGCATGGATTATTTCAAGTGTTTAGGTCTTTTCGATCAATAGGTTGATGTGGTCCGGTCCCTCCAAGTCATGAAATGCCTCGAGCCACTTTGTTCTCCAATTACCTGGGTGAGACTTTGGGAAATTAGTAAAACCGTTGAGGGGGAAAAATGATGGGGAGGTTAATGAATTTGACTTCTCGGCTATCAGGATTTCTTCCAAATATTTTCTAGTTTTATGATTTTGATGAAAGTAAATTATTAATCAATATGTAGCGCACTATTCATCGAGAACACTTTGCGTACTCATCTACCTACCCTATCTACTTAACACTACCATTTTATTCTCTTTTAATAGGGGTGCATTTAGACTTGCAAACCCGATCAATCTTTTTTTACATGAATCTATTTATTTCTCACTCCTTATTACATCCAAGGCCTGCATTAAACCGTTGAGCACCTTTTTTATCCATCTACTTAGCTACTTATCCTCAAGATTAAACCGTTTGGCTAGATATTTATTCTAATCTTATATATTGATGAAAATTGAAAATATTACACTAATAAGTTTAAACAATGATTTTATTCATGAATAGTGGCAAAGTTTCACAAGCCGCACACAATTGATTTATTACAATAATGAAATAAGCAGGTATTTGATTTGCAATACCTTCCTTTTTATTCATTTTTGTTTCTGCTCATTTTTACTTTTTTTGACCATTTTATTCTTTTTTACCCTTGATCTTTTCTTTTTAGGTATACCCTCTTTACATTTTTTAACTTTTTTGATTTTTGGTTTTTTAAGAATATGGAACACCTTTGCTCAAGTAAGAAGGTTTGAACATATTCCATAATTCCATCAAGACAATCGCAGATGAAACCTAATGTATAGGAGTCTAACACCGGCTCCACTTGGGATGGCTTTTTCCTGTGGAAAGTCAAGAATGGTGTCGAGTGCTCCAAAATGTCTTCAACCGAAAGTATGAAATCTTCCTTCTTTTCCTGGTAGTCTTTATTTTATACATGAGTAGTGAAACTTTTGAAGCTTAGGCCTTCTTACTTCGGTTTCAACTTCTTCAAGAAGTCACCATCCAATTAAACCTCACATATTTAGTCAGGTTGAAAATCTTGAATTGAATAGGTCCTTTTTTTCTTCTCAACTCAAATATGATCCAAACCAAACAACACACAAAAATTTTTCAAACCAACTTAATGAAAACTAGGGCTTATTGAAAATCAAAAAAATGCTCAAAATTATGAGCTTATTAGCACTCATTTTCCCACTTAATCTACTAAAAAACTTATTAAATCGTAAATACAAAAATGCCAATGAAGCCAATCAAGTGAGCCGTAAAAAAATAAAATGGACTTGATTTGTAGATCAAAATTGGAAGATGTTATGATCATGTGCCTTTATAATAATGATATGATGTGTAGCTTACTTTGATGTATTTGATCCCTACAAACATAAAAACATGTTTGCAGTATTTGAGGTAAAAATATTCTCCATAATTTATATAGGACTGCTTAAAAGCATGATGTATGTTATTTACTTCTAGGCCTTCAACGACTTAATTGCTCAATTGAATTATGAATATGAGACTATGAACTTATTTCTTCGTGCAAGTCAAAAGATAAGACAATTTCCTTCGTTTTGAGAGAAGGAAGATTTTTCAAAGAATTTCTTTAGATTTCGGAAATTGTACAGTGACTCAATTTGAGAATGCAAAGTTTGATTTCATTTTCATAATTTTCGCAAATTATATCAAGAAGCCATTTTTTAACTCGAGGAGAAACATTTTCGATTTAAAAAGAAGAAATAAATCTCTTAGAAAATCCTCATCAAATCGAAGTTTTGATAACTCATCCGAATTCATTTAAAATTTCATCAAATGAGATTTTCCACAAACCCCGTCATCCAAAGATCACTATTAATGCTGAATATGGATTATTCGTTGTGAATTGTTTAAACTCAAGTTGTAGACCTCTCATCAATGTGTTGTCTTTGACTAAAAAAATGATATCAAAAAAAAAAAGAGTCAAGAATGATGCTCAAAATATGCATGGAGATTTTATATTTACAATTTTCAAAAGAGATAAATTAAAAACTACTCTAAGATCTTCCTAAAGAAGACATTAAAAACTCTATCAATTTAGAAAGAATATAATGTCTTGGATGGAATAACTAAGTTTAAAGCCCGATCTTTCCATATTGCTTTTTGAGGTCTTTTGTCCTCTAGTGAGTCTGATTCAAATTGATTTGGAGTCGCTGTGTGATGATTTTAACTCTTGTGTGTCCGATCCATGTCCATCATCATAGATCGTATCTAAACCTCGAAACACCCTTAAGAAAGTTAGTTCTTCAAGAAACCAAATTTTGAATATTTTATGATTATTTTTTTTTTATGAATTTTCAAAACAACTTCTCTATGATTTCTTTAAGAAATTAAGATTTTAATTAAAATTTCTCAAAGATTTATTAAACTAGAGAGTCCATTGAAAAATTTGAAAACTAAGATTCAACATATAAGTCAAACTCTAGATACAGATCAAACAAACATTTATTTACTTTGTATTCAGTAGTATAAAAAAGGCACGCAAGGCTTCCTCACACATTTTATTTCGCCTATATTTAAAAATCAAAATTATAGAAAATAATAAATGATCTGATCCCATATTTACCATATTTACCAAAGTTTTCCTAGAAGTTGTGTAAGAGGAAAGGTAATTTTAGGTAACTATTAAACTAACCTTTTGCATGCTAATCTAGCTAATCCTCGATCCAGAGGGCTTTTATGATTTATCTTTGTTCTTTTAAGGTTTTAGGCTAGTTATAGGGTCCAAGTTTGTTTCTGGGAAAATGGTGGAATCAAATCAGGCAAGCACATGAGCTTTCACCCATCGGGGCCATGAGTCAAAGGATGGCTTTACTGGACTTCTATTCACCGCACAAGATGGTATTACATGGCAAGATAGCTAGACAGAGAACAATCCTTAAAATTTAAAGTGGGTGGGATGATCTTGAAGGGATGAAAGGCAACTAAGAATCTTTCACCATGTTCAAAGGAAAGAAGTGAATTGACTACAAACAAAGAGCAATAAAGGATTCTTTATTATAGCAATCAACGGTGCTTAAATTAGCGAAGCAGGAGCATTTAAGAATTCATGCTTATAGCTAATTTAGAAGAAAACATTTAGGAACAATCACATTTGAAAACAGAGTACAATTAAGCAAATTCTTATTCAATCCCTTATGTAAATTATTCAGAAATGGATATGATGGTATTATAAACTAATATAAAATTTCAGACAAAGGGTAGAAACACTTATTGAACTGTAATCCAACACATGAATCCTGCAACAAGTCCAGTGCTTCAAATCGTCATCCAGTAAGCCACAAGTAAATTTCTCCAAAAGCTTTTATTCCGAAAATCTCAGTGTTACAGCAGAGTAATAGAATCCACCCCTCAAAACTCTCTTTGAGGGCTTATTTATACAAAAATAATCCTAACAATCTTACTCTATCATAGCCAATAATTCAGGCTGATTTAAAGCATATTTACAAACAAACAAGAGACACATGGTCTCGTAAATAGAATAATGAATAACGGCTGATGTGCTGTTCCTTTCTTCATGGACATGCTAAGGATAAGTGCTCAAAATAGGGCTCTGTGCTGTCCTTTACGTATTCCTTTGACTTGTTGAATACTCTTTCTTCTCACGGATACTCTTTGACCTTTCATCTGATACTCTTTCATCTGCATTTCTGTTTTTTACCATTTACTTAATAGTAAAGATAAACTTTCATCCTGACAACATTTTTTTACAAAATTTCCAGCATTTCCTTCCACCACTGATCATCTGGTATCATTGTTCTTCTGAGCTTCCTTAAAGTTTCATCGGCTTCAGTAAGTTTATAAAAAGTGGGCTCGTTTGGAAATAGATACTTTAACTCATGCTCCAGATGAAACAGATTCCTCACTTTTTCATAAATATTCTTCCCAGTTGGTACTGCAGGTTCTGATGAGCTAGTAGAACCTATATTAGTAGAACCTATAGCTGTATGTTTAGCATGAGCTTTGATTCTTTTCTCATAAGTTTCCAAGTCTACTATTTGATCCTCTGTGAGCATGGGACTTGGCATTTCACTGTCGAGCAGAGTTTGAAACTTTTCTCTGAAAACGTTGATGTCGACCAAAATATCAGTACACTTTCTTTCTAGATTTTGCATGAAAGTTCTCTTTGTGAAAATTCTCTTTGCTTCCAAAACTACACCTGTTCTGTCATCAATTCCTAGCAATGCTAGCTATTGTTTTGTTCTGGAATTCAAAAACTGAATGAGCTGCTGGGCTAGCTCTGGCTTGCCTCTTAATTCATGTCTAGTTTTGTTTATTTCCTCTTGGGATATCTTGACTAACTCATTCTGCTCAAAAATAGCTTGAATGGAAGGCCAAATATCTCTTATTAAATTAATGATGTTGTCCCAAAGAATATCATTTATTTCATTCAGAGGCTTTTCCAGTGAAAGATCTTTTTGCAAAGCCTCAACCAATTTCTCCAATCTTTTTATTTCCCTGAGGTTGTCAGCAGCTGTCTTTTTGGATGTGTCATATTTTCCCTCCAATTTTGTTAATTGTAATTTTGTTTCTTGGAGTTCTGTGACCTTTAGCTGAAAACTCTCCATTTGTTTAATTAAATCCTCAGAATTCAAATTAGAAATGTTCACCTGAGATGGTTGTTCCTGCTGTCCTGTAGTTGTAGTACCTGTTGTTGAAGTCTGCTTGATATTTTCCTGTTCCTGCAATGCTTTTTCCAACTCCTTCTCTGTTTCATTTAGTCGCTTTGTCAAATTCAAAAGCAACTCCATCATTTCTTCTTGTGAATTTCCTTTTATAACTTCCTGTGTCTGAGGGTGCCTCGAGGCTGGTAATTTCAGCTGTTTTCTGAGTGCAGCTATATCATCCTCTTTCTTTTTTACCAATGCCTCAATACCTTTAATGTCTTTGGGATTGTGACCCAAACCAATGATGATCTCTTCTAGAGATTTTATTCTATTGTCCTTGGCCTGTGAAGAGGCCCTCTCAATCTTCAATTGTGCAGAAGTGTTATTCAAGGAATCTTGCAGAGTTAAAGCTGCCATGGCTTTGTTAGTGAGAGTAGAATAAATCATTTCCCCTGTTTGCCTATGAAGCTCTATCTGATCCAGGGGATGGATATCTTTTGCTAAAACTTCAAAATTTGTTTTGATGTAATCTGTTGCTGAAGTTGGCTTTGGCACCTTTGCTTTAAAGTGGCTCATTATCATTTTACCTTGTGAAAGATCAAATGCTGACATTAACCTTTGCTGATTGTGAGGAGCCATCTTCATATACTAATCGTATACCTTCATTTTCAATGGTTCATTCTTTGTTTTGATATTAATGAAGGTTTTCTTAATGTCTCCAGTATCTGTCTTTGGCGGTCTGAAAGAAGATACTTCAGTGCTTAAGTGCTTTTGTATCCCTTTCTGGCTTATGTTTGTTTCACTTGCTGTACCTGTTTGCTGACTGTCTTCTCTACCATCATCAAATACTTCATCTATAATTTCTACATCTGGAGGTGGATCAGACTTGTGTTTTTTAGCTTGATAAACTTGTGGGGTTCCTTTTGAAGGTGTGGTATCTGGAGCTAGCCTCTTTTTCCCTATTTCCACATTCAGTGGAGTTTGCATCTCTGGAACTTGGATTTGCTTTGCTGGTGTGTGAGAAGTCTGAGATAGTTCTGGTGCTTTGGAACTCTGTGATTTTTCTGCCATGACCAGGGTTTCAATGACCTGAACTATAGGTTCTTTTCCTTTACCCTTGGGCTCTGCTGCTACTGATGGACTATCTTCCCGTAGAGCTTGTTGTAGAGTGGCTGCTGATGATGTGCCAATGTAGGGTACCTGCATTTGATCATATGTTTCTAGGTCAAATTTCTTCTCAACATCTTTCATAAGTTTATTCAATTTGGCAGCTCCACTTCCCTCTTCAACCAGTGTTCCTTTAACCCATTCATCTTGATTTGCATACTGTTCTATGTCAGGAATTCTGTGATGTACATAAGGAGATGACTTATTTTTTAACCTTCTTTCACAAATGAAACCAAAGGGGTCATATGGGACCCAACGGAAAGATGTTTGGAATTTTCTCTCTAATATAAGTTCTGCTTCTCTCTCAGCTTCTCTAGAATTGCAAATGAAAGGACCTAACTGGCTTTTGATCCTTAACTGTGCTTTCTTCTTTACATTGCAGAAATGGATTACATCTGAGTTATTCATCTGTCTAAAGTATTCCAAAGCAAAAATTCTCATTGGTACATATCTGGGTAACTTGAATGGATGTAATTCACATCCATAAATCCTGATGACTGTATGGTTTTGGTATAAATACCAATCCCCAACTTTATAACTCTTTGATAATTGCAGGGTCTTTCTAATCTCAGTACTAAGCCTGGGGGGAGAAACTCCTGTTAACAAAGTTGTAGCAGGATGTACAAACTGATCAATGAATTCTGAATAAGAGTAGGGAGAATCAGAGGACAAATGAATGATGGGGGACCAAAAAATAACAGACCTGGGATTACCTCTAGCATCAATTTTCTGAACAGGGAAAGGGAATCTGTCTGAGTGATAGAAAATTATAAGATGATAGATAACTGAGGAGTACTTGAAAACCTTTTCAGTATCTAGCCTTAAAAATTGATCATGGAATTTTGTTGGCAATGAAGGAAGCATAATCATACTTAATCTCAGGAGGCTGCCCAGGGGTAAAGATAGATAGCAGAGCCAGAGTTATCTCATCTACATACTCACTGGTCTTGAATCCTAAGACAAAGGATATTACATTCACAATAAGCCTTCCCAATTTATTGAAAAAGTAAAAACCATAGGGGGGAGTTCCTTTTGGCTGATGCTCAGGTAACATGAAATACTGACACATTGCTTTTAATTTCTCTGGGGTTAACTGCCTGGTTTTCTCAATCAACCCTTCCATGGATAAAGGTGCTAATTCTTGTTCTCGCTCAAAGTATAACATAGCATTGATAGCCTGAGGTGTGATAGGGAACATAACACTTTGATCAGGAGCTAATACAGCTCTTTGTGCAGGATCATAATTTGCATGACAATAATGAATGATTTCAGGGAAAACGTGGACTGTAGGAATAAAATACCTTGGGATATTGGATTCCCACAACCCTATAAGATCTTGCCCCTTTAAGTGTTCGTCTCTGCAGCGACAGAAACTCAAACGGGGACTTTCATCAAAATGCAGGTCTTTAATTTGGAAATCTTCATCTATTAGAGGTAAGTAGTCTAATTCCCGGTGAGGAGCATTCAATGGAGTGATATTTAAAGCTGTCGGGGCCTCCATTTTGGTTCTTGTGGATTCAAAATGGAGGTTTTCGTTTTTCCTTGCAGACCGGGCGGGATATCTGACAAAAGAGGAAATTGGAACAATTTGCAGGTTTGGGAAGCAAATTCACAGGTTTTAAATCTTTAATGAGGACTCAGAGAGGATTTTTAACCATTTTTTCAGAGAAAAAACAAAGGAAACTAAGTTTGACTTGCAGTCGGGGCGCGAAAAAAATAAATACCTGTTTTTAGATGGAACTGGTTCTTTAACAGGTAATGAACAATGGCGGGGACGTTCTTCAACACGGGCGCAACTGAATTTCGGAGTAAATTGGTGTATTTGCAATGGAATTTGAAAATTGCAGCGGCAGCTCTGTCTCTTTCAGAAACTAAAAATAACCGAAAAAACACGAAAAATGGCTTATTTACAAGTCAAAAGGGTTTTTGTCTTTTTCGAGGTGATGACGTCATTGACATACGGGGTGACGTAGGGAAGTGGGGCCGGCGGTATGCGGTAAGCGGTAAGCGGTGAGCCCGCACCGCTTATGGACGAAGGCGGTAAAGGACGCGGGGGGAGCGATTCCATAGTTTTAACGCCACGTGGAATGCTGACTTTTCAAAAACCGCCCATCCCCCGCTGGTTAACATGCTGGCAAGGGATGGGCAGCGGGATTGATGATCACCGTTGATCAACGAATGGATGATCCAACGGCTGAAAGGGATGGGGACTTGCGCGATTTCAAAGGTGGGCCCGTCGGGGTTTTAAAAAGGTTTTAATGTGAAATCTAATCACCCCGGGGACACGTTAATAGGCGGAAATGGTTGTTAATTAGTCCAAATGATTAATTAACCCCGTGAAATTATGAAATGGATTGCGGCGGAGCTTGGCCAGGTGGAATGCCACGTGGAATGCTGATGGTGGCATAGACTTTCGCAAAGTTTATTGATATGTTTTGGTATTAAACATACTTGTCGTATGTCTAAAGTTTTTTGTATATATTTTTATTATATGATGAATGAATTAATATAATTAATTCATCATAGGGGCGGAATTTATGTATAAGGCTATAGTTTTAACCAAAGGGCTTTATAAAGCGGGGTGTTTATTTTCAATGTGCGGGAATATATACTTTGGTAAAACATTATAATAAAGGGTTTTGGGGATATTTATTAGAAAAGGGAGTTATATACTTAGGAAAAGGGATTTCACTAGGGATTTAATATAGTAGAATTAAATGTTAATATGGCAAAGGACAAAGAAAATCAAAACATCTTTGTACTTCTAAGAAAGTGATAACTTTGTGAAGTAAATTACAACATTTTATCTTCAACACTTAACTTAGAATAACAAGTTGTTTTGAGGAATTTTATGGAATGTTGCATCAGTTTCCTAAGTAAAATAGGATTTTACTTAGGAAAAAGTTAAAGATGGAAGATAACAATGATGAATTATTTCAAGTGCTTAGGTCTTTTTGACCATTAGGCCGAGGGTCCGGTCCCTCCAAAAGTCAAGGAAATGCCTTGAGCCCCTTTGATCTCCAATTACCTTAGTACTTTTGGGGAAATTAGTAAAACTCTTGAGGGGGAAAAATGATGGGGGAGGTTAATGAATTTGACTTTGCTTGCTGTGATTTTCCAGTGTATTTCCTGCTTCAGTACTTTTGATGAAAGTAAATGATTAACTAACATGTAGCAACACCATTCATCAGATAACACTTTGCAGCACCATCTACCTACCCTATCTACTTAACACTACCATTTTGTCTTCTTTATTAGGGTGCATTTAGACTTGCAAACCCCGATCAATCTTTTCTTTTTACATGATGAATCTATCTATTTCTACCCTTATTACATCCAAGGGCTCAGATTAAACTGTTGAGCACCTTTTATTCACTCTACCTAGCTACTTATCTGCCAAGATTAAACTGTTTGGATAGATATTTATTCTCTAATCTATAACATGAAATTGAAATATGACTAAGCCAAGTTTAATCAGTTTGACTTATTCATGAATTGTGGTAAAAGTTTCACAAGCTGCACACAATTGATTTATTACAACAGAGTAAAAATTAGTGGCATTTGGATTTGCACACTTTCCTTGGTCTATTTTTTGCTTGGGGTTCATTTTTCTCTTTTTGACCATTTTTATTCTTTTTACCCTTTGATCTTTCTTTTAGGGTATACCCTCTTTACATTTTTTAAATTTTTTGATTTTTTTTTTGTTTTCAAGAATATGGAACACCTTTGCTCAAGTAAGAAGGTTTGAACATATTCCATACTTCCATCAAGACAATCATGAAAGATGAAACCTATTGATATAGGAGGCTAACACTGGCTCCACTTGGGAATGGCTTTTCCTTGTGGAAAGTCAAGAACAGCAGGTCAGATGCCTCAGAATGTCTTCAAACTGAAAGTATGAAATCTTCCTTCTTCTGGTAGCTTTATTTTACATATGATAGTGAAGCTTTTGGAACTTAGGGCCTTCACTTCGGGCTTCAATTCCAAGAAGTCACCATCCAATCCAAACTTAAAACTTTGTTTCCCAGTTGGAAATCTTCTGCCTTGTTCCAATCCCAAACATGCATTTGCTGTGGTTGAAAATCTTGAATTGAATATAGTCCTTTTTCTGCAACCTGAAATCTGATCTAAAACAGCACACAAAAAATTTCAAACCAACTTAATGAAAACTAGCTGAAAATTGAAACACTAAAAAAAATTGCTCAAAATTCTGAGCTTATTGGCACTCATTTACCTATTCTAATCTACTAAAATCTTATTGAATCAGGTAATACAAAAATGCCAATGAAGCCAATCAAGTAGCTGTAAAAATAAATGGACAACTTGATTGCTTGTGATCGAAATTGGAAGTAGGTTATGATCATGTGCCTTTATAATAAATGATATGATGTGTAAAGGACACTTCTGATGTATTTGATCCTTATAGAGAAAACATGTTTGCAAATTTAGGCTCAAAAGATTCTCCATATAATCTGATATAGGATCAATAAAAGCATGATGTATGTTATTTACTTCTAGGCCTTCAATGACTAATTGTTCAATTGAATTATGAATATTAGACCATAAACTTATTTCTTCAGTCTTGTGTTTGAAAGAATAATCATCTTCAATATCCAAGTCAAAAGATAGTACAATTTCATCTTGCTTTGGAGAAGGAAGATTTTCAAAGAACTCTTTAGGATTTCGGAAATTGTATGACTGAATTTGAGAATGCAAAATTTTGATTTCATTTTCATAATTTTCAGAAATTATATCAAGAAGCCATTTTTTAACTCGAGGAGAACATTTTCTTGATTTAAAAATAAGAAAGAAATCTCTTAGAAAATCCTCATCAAACTGAAGTTTTGATAACTCATCCCTGAATTCATTTAAAATTTCATCAAATGGAAGATTTTCCATAAACCATGTCATCCAGTATCACTATTAATGCTTTGGAATATGGATTATTTGGTTGTGGAATTTCTTTGAAACTTGAAGCTCTTGATCTCTGATCAACAGTGTCTTGATTGGAAAATGATATCAAAAAAATCAGAAGAATGATGCTCAAATGTGCATGGAGATTTTATATGTATAATTTTCAAAAGAGATAAATTAAAAACTACTCTAAGATCTTCTATAAAATACAATATACATTGGAAAACTCTATCAATTTAGAAAGAACATAATGTCTTGGATAACAATCCAAGTTGAAAGCCTGATCTTTCCATATTGTTCTTCCAGGTTCATTCCTCTAGTGGAGTCTTGATTGTGAAATGGATTTGGAGTCGCCAGGTGGATGATTTTAACCTTTGTGTGTCTGATCCCTGTCCACCATCATAGATCAGATCTAAACCTGTAAAACAATTCTGAAGAGAAAGTTAGTTCTTCAAGAAACTAAATTTTTGTGAATTTTAAAAACAACTTCTACAAACTCTTCAAGAAATTTAAGATTTTTAATAAAAATTTTCTCAAAGATTTGTTAAACTAGAGAGTCTGATTAAACATTTGAAACTAAGGTTCAATGTATAAGCTAAATCAGAGATAGACTGAAGCAGCTTTTATTTACTTTTGCAATTGCAGAGCAAAAGCAATTTCAAAGGCTACCTGGCTGATCTTCAGACTCTGTCTATAGCTTATAATTGAACAATAATAACAAATAAAAATGATTCAGGTCCCCAGTATGGTCGCCACTATGTTATCACTCAGGTTTTCCTAGAAGTTGTGTAAGAGGAAAGTATACCCGAGGTAACCACAAACCAACCTTTAGATGCAGAATCTAGCCAATCTGCATCCAGAGAGGGCTCTCTCTTTATGATTTATCTTTGTTCTTTTAAGGTTTTAGGCTAGTTATAGATTCAAAGTTTGTTTTGGGAAAATGGTGGAATCCGCAAACTAAGGGCAAGTCTGAGAGCTTTCAATCCATTGGGCTATGGAGTCAAAGGATGGCTTTACTGGACTTCTATTCTACGCACAAGATGGTATTACAGGGCAAGATAGCTAGACAGAGAACAATCCTTAAAATTTAAAGTGGATGGGATGATCTTGAAGGGATGAAAGGCAGCTAAGAATCTTTCACCATGTTCAAAGGAAAGAAATGAGATGACTACAAACAAAGAGCAATGAAGAATTCTTTATTATAGTAATCAACAGTGTTTAAATTAGCAAAGCAAGAGCATTTAAGAATTCATGCTTATAGCTAATTTAGAAGAAAACATTTAGGAACAATCACATTTGAAAACAGAGTACAATTAAGCAAATTCTGTTTCAATCCTTTATGTAAATTATTCAGAAATGGATATGATGGTATTATAAACTAATATAAAATTTCAGATAAAGGGTAGAAACACTTATTGAACTGTAGTCCAACACATGAATCCTGCAACAAGTCCAGTGCTTCAAATCGTCATCCAGTAAGCCACAAGTAAATTTCTCCAAAAGCTTTTATTCCGAAAATCTCAATGTTACAGCAGAGTAATAGAATCCACCCTCAACTCTCTCTTTGAGGGTTTATTTATACAAAAAAATAATCCTAACAATCTTACTCTATCCTAGCCAATAATCCAGGCTGACTTAAAGCATATTTACAAACAAACAAGAGACACATGGTCTCATAAAATAGAATAATGAGTAACGGCTGATGTGCTGTTCCTTTCTTCGTGGACGTGCTAAGGATAAGTGCTTAAAATAGGGCTCTGTGCTGTCCTTTGCGTATTCCTTTGACTTGTTGAATACTCTTTCTTCTCACGGATACTCTTTAACCTTTCATCTGATACTCTTTCATCTGCTTTTTTGTTTTTTTACCATTTACTCAATAGTAAAGATAAACTTTCATCCTGAAAACATTTTTTACAAAACTTCCAGCATTTCCTTCCACCAATGATCATCTGGTATCATTGTTCTTCTGAGTTTCCTTAAAGTTTCATCTGCTTCAGTAAGTTTATAAAAAGTGGGCTCGTTTGGAAATAGATACTTTAGTTCATGCTCCAGATGAAATAGATTCCTCACTTTTTCATAAATACTTTTCCCGGTTGGTAATGCAGGTTCTGATGAGCTAGTAGAACCTATAGCTGTATTTTTAGCATGAGCTTTTATTCTTTTCTCATATGTTTCCAAGTCTACCATTTGATCCTCTGTGAGCATGGGACTTGGCAATTCACTGTCCAGCAAAGCTTGAAACTTCTCTCTGAAAACGTTGATATCGACCAAAATGTCAGTACACTTTCTTTCTAGATTTTGCATGAAAGTCCTCTTGGTGAAAACTCTCTTTGCTTCCAACACTACACCTATTCTGTCATCAATTCCTAACAATGCAAGCTGTTGTTTTGTTCTGGAATTCAAAAATTGAATGAGCTGCTGGGCCTGCTCCGGCTTGCCTCTTATTTCATGTCTAGTTTTGTTTATTTCCTCTTGTGCTATCTTGACTAACTCATTTTGCTCAAAAATAGCTTGAATGGAAGGCCAAATACCTCTTATTAAGTAAATGATGTTGCCCCAAAGAATATCATTTATTTCGTTCAGAGGCTTTTCCAGTGAAAGATCTTTTTGCAAAGCCTCAACCAATTTCTCCAATCTTTTTATTTCCCTGAGGTTATCAGCAGCTGTCTTTTTGGATGTGTCATATTTTCCCTCCAATTTTGTTAATTGTAATTTTGTCTCTTGGAGTTCTGTGACCTTTAGCTGCAAACTCTCCATTTGTTTAATTAAATCCTCAGAATTCAAATTAGAAATGTTCACCTGAGATGGTTGTTCCTGCTGTCCTGTAGTTGTAGTACCCGTTGTTGAAGTCTGCTTGATATTTTCCTGTTCCTGCAATGCTTTTTCCAACTCCTTTTCTGTTTCATTTAGTCGCTCTGTCAAATTCAAGAGCAACTCCATCATTTCTTCTTGTGAATTTCCTTTTATAACTTCCTGTGTCTGGGGGTGCCTTGAGGCTGGTATTTTCAGCTGTTTTCTAAGTGCAGCTATATCATCCTCTTTCTTTTTTATCAGTGCCTCAATACCTTTAGTGTCTTTGGGATTGTGACCCAAACCAATGATGATCTCTTCTAGAGATTTTATTCTATTGTCCTTGGCCTGTGAGGAGGCCCTTTCAATCTTCAATGTTTCAGTAGTATTATTCAAGGAATCTTGCAGCGTTAAAGCTGCCATGGCTTTGTTGGTGAGAGTAGAATAAACCATTTCCCCTGTTTGTCTATGAAGCTCTATCTGATCCAAGGGATGGATATCTTTTGCTAAAACTTCAAAATTTGTTCTGATATAATCTGTTGCTGAAGTTGGCTTTGACACCTTTGCTTTGAAGTGGCTCATTTGCATTTTACCTTGTGACAGATCAAATGCTGACATCAACCTTTGCTGATTGTGAGGAGCCATCTTCATATACTGATCGTATACCTTCATTTTCAATGGTTCATTCTTTGTTTTGATATTAATGAAGGTTTTCTTAATGTCTCCAGTATCTGTCTTTGGCGGTCTGAAAGAAGATACTTCAGTGATTAAGTGCTTTTGTATCCCTTTCTGGCTTATGTTTGTTTCACTTGCTGTACCTGTTTGCTGACTATCTTCCCTACCATCATCAAATACTTCATCTATAATCTCTACATCTGGAGGTGGATCAGACTTGTGTTTTTTAGCTTGATAAACTTGTGGGGCTCCTTTTGAAGGTGTGGTATCCGGAGCTAGCCTCTTTTTCCCTATTTCCACATTCAGTGGAGTTTGCATCTCTGGAACTTGGATTTGCTTTGCTGGTGTGTGAGAAGTCTGAGATAGTTCTAGTGCTTTGGAACTCTGTGATTTTTCTGCCATTACCAGGGTTTCAATGACCTGAACTATAGGTTCTTTTCCTTTACCCTTGGGCTCTGCTGCTACTGATGGACTATCTTCCTGTAGAGCTTGTTGTAGAGTGGCTGCTGATGATGTGACAATGTAGGGTACCTGCATTTGATCATATGTTTCTAGGTCAAATTTCTTCTCAACATCTTTCATAAGTTTATTCAATTTGGCAGCTCCACTTCCCTCTTCAACAAGTGTTCCTTTAACCCATTCATCTTGATTTGCATACTGTTCTATGTCAGGGATTCTGTGATGTATATAAGGAGATGACTTATTTTTTAACCTTCTTTCACAAATGAAACCAAAGGGGTCATAAGGGACCCAACGGAAAGATGTCTGGAATTTTCTCTCTAATATAAGTTCTGCATCTCTCTCAGCTTCTCTAGAATTGAAAATGAAAGGACCTAACTGGCTTTTGATCCTTAACTGTGCTTTCTTCTTTACATTGCAGAAATGGATTACATCTGAGTTATTCATCTGTCTAAAGTATTCCAAAGCAAAAATTCTCATTGGTACATATCCGGGTAACTTGAATGGATGTAATTCACATCCATAAATCCTGATGACTGTATGGTTTTGGTACAAGTACCAATCCCCAACTTTATAACTCTTTCGGAATTTGAGTGGCTCCTAATCTCTCAAGCCTAAGCCTCGGGGGGAGAAACTCCTCACAACAAAGTTGTAGCCAGATGTACAACCGTCTTATTCATTCTCCGAATAAGAGTAGGGAGAATCAGAGGACAAATGAATGATGGGGGACCAAAAAATAACAGACCTGGGATTACCTCTAGCATCAAGTTTCTGAACAGGGAAAGGGAATCTGTCTTACTGATAAAAAATCATGATATGATAGATAACTAAGGAGTACTTAAAAACCTTTTCAGTATCTAGCCTTAAGAATTGATCATGGATTTTGCTGGCAATGAAGGAAGCATAATCATACTTAATCTCAGGAGGCTGCCCAGGGGTAAAGATGGATAGCAAAGCCAAAGTTATCTCATCTACATACTCACTGGTATTGAATCCTAAAACAAAAGATATTATATTCACAATAAGCCTTCCCAATGTATTGAAAAAGTAAAAACCATAGGGGGGAGTCCCTTTTGGCTGATGCTCAGGTAACATGAAATACTGACACATTGCTTTTAATTTCTCTGGGGTTAACTGCCTGGTTTTTTCAATCAACCCTTCCATGGATAAAGGTGCTAATTCTTGTTCTGGCTCAAAGTATAACATAACATTGATAGCCTGAGGTGTGATAGGGAACAGAACACTTTGATCAGGAGCTAATACAGCTCTTTGTGCAGGATCATAATTTGCATGACAGTAATGAATGATTTCAGGGAAAACGTGGACTGTAGGAATAAAATACCTTGGGAGATTGGATTCCCACAACCCTATAAGATCTTGCCCCTTCGAGTGTTCATCTCTGCAGCGACAGAAACTCAAACGGGGACTTTCATCAAAATGCATGTCTTTAATTTGGAAATCTTCATCTATTAGAGGTAAATAGTCTAATTCCCGGTGAGGAGCATTCAATGGAGTGATATTTAAAGCTGTCGGGGCCTCCATTTTGGTTCTTGTGGATTCAAAATGGAGGTTTTCGTTTTTCCTTGCAGACCGGGCGGGATATCTGACAAAAGAGGAAATTGGAACAATTCGCAGGTTTGGGAAGCAAATTCACAGGTTTTAAATCTTCAATGAGGACTCAGATAGGATTTTTAACCATTTTTTCAGAGAAAAAACAAAGGAAACTAAGCTTGACTTGCAGTCGGGGCGCGAAATGATAAATACCTGTTTTTAGATGGAAACTGGTTCTTTAACAGGTAATGAACAATGGCGGGGACGTTCTTTCAACACGGGCGCAGCTGAATTTCGGAGTAAATTGGTGTATTTGCAGTGGAATTTGAAAATTGCAGCGGGAGCTCTGTCTCTTTCAGAAACTAAAAATAACTGAAAAAACACGAAAAATGGCTTATTTACAAGTCAAAAGGGTTTTTGTCTTTTTCGAGGTGATGACGTCATTTGACGTACGGGGTGACGTAGGGAGGTGGGGCCGGCGGTATGCGGTAAGCGGTAAGCGGTGAGCCCGCACCGCTTATGGACGAAGGCGGTAAAGGACGCGGGGGAAGCGATTCCATAGTTTTAACGCCACGTGGAACGCAGACTTTTCAAAAACCGCCCATCCCCCGCTGGTTAACATGCTGGCAAGGGATGGGCAGCGGGATTGATGATCACCGTTGATCAACGAACGGATGATCCAACGGCTGAAAGGGATGGGGACTTGCGCGATTTCAAAGGTGGGCCCGTCGGGGTTTTAAAAAGGTTTTAATGTGAAATCTAATCACCCCGGGGACACGTTAATAGGCGTAAATGGTTGTTAATTAGTCCAAATGATTAATTAACCCCGTGAAATTATGAAATGGATTGCGGCGGAGATTGGCCAGGTGGAATGCCACGTGGAATGCTGACGGTGGCATAGACTTTCGCAAAGTTTATTGATGGTTTTGGTATTAAACATACTTGTCGTATGTCTAAAGTTTTTGTATATATTTTATTATATGATGAATGAATTAATATAATTAATTCATCATAGGGGCGGAATTTATATATAAGGCTATAGTTTTAACCAAAGGGCTTATAAAGCGGGGTGTTTATTTTAAATGTGCGGGAATATATACTTTGGTAAAACATTATAATAAAGGGTTTTGGGGATATTTATTAGAAAAGGGAGTTATATACTTAGAAAAAGGGATTTTACTAGGGATTTAATATAGTAAAATCAAATGTTAATATGAAAAAGGACAAGGAAAATCAAAACATCTTTGTACATCTAAGAAAGTGATAACTTATGAAGTAAATTGCAACATTTTATCTTCAACACTTAAACTTAGAATAACAAGTTGTTTTGAGGAATATTATGGAATATTGCATCAGTTTCCTAAGTAAAATAGGATTTTACTTAGGAAAAAGTTAAAGATGGAAGATAATCAATGATGGATTATTTTAAGTGCTTAGGTCTTTTTGATCATTAGGCCGAGGGTCCGGTCCCTCCAGAAGTCAAGGAAATGCCTTGAGCCCCTTTGATCTCAAATTACCTTAGTACTTTTGGGGAAATTAGTAAAACTCTTGAGGGGGAAAATGATGAGGGAGGTTAATGAATTTGACTTTGCTTGCTGTGATTTTCCAGTGTATTTCCTGCTTTAGTACTTTTGATGAAAGTAAATGATTAACTAACATGTAGCAGCACCATTCATCAGATAACACTTTGCTGCACCATCTACCTACCCTATCTACTTAACACTACCATTTTGTCTTCTTTATTAGGGTGCATTTAGACTTGCAAACCCTGATCAATCTTTTCTTTTACATGATGAATCTATCTATTTCTACCCTTATTACATCCAAGGGCTCAGATTAAACTGTTGAGCACCTTTTATTCACTCTACCTAGCTACTTATCTGCCAAGATTAAACCGTTTGGCTAGATATTTATTCTCTAATCTATAACATGAAATTGAAATATGACTAAGCCAAGTTTAAACAGTTTGACTTATTCATGAATTGTGGCAAAAGTTTCACAAGCTGCACACAATTGATTTATTACAACGGAGTAAAAATTAGTGGCATTTGGATTTGCACACTTTCCTTGGTCTATTTTTTGCTTGGGGTTCATTTTTTCTCTTTTTGACCATTTTTATTCTTTTTACCCTTTGATCTTTCTTTTACGGTATACCCTCTTTACATTTTTTAAATTTTTTGATTTTTTTGGTTTTCAAGAATAACCACTCCTATTTCTACATTATTCTAGATTATTCTCACATTCTCCCTTAATGGAGAAATGGATTTTCTGCAACACCTAATTTACTTCTAAAAAATTCAAACTTGAGTTTACCAAGAGGCTTGGTAAAGATATCAGCCATATTATCCTTGGTATTACAAAATACTAGATCAATTTCATTTGATTCAATCTTCTCTCGTACAAAGTGGTATTGCAGCTCAATGTGTTTTGATCTAGCATGATATATTGGATTGTGTGCTAATTTGATAGCACTCTGATTATCAAAATTTATGCATGTTGAACCACTTTGCTTCTCTTCGAGATCTGCAAGAATTCTCCACAACCAAACAGCTTCACAGGTGGCATTGGTCAAAGCTTTGTACTCAGATTCTGTTGATGATAAAGAAACAGTTGGTTGTTTCTTCTGTTTCTTACTACTCCATGACACAACCCCTGATCCAATATGAAATGCATAGCCAGAGGTAGATCGTCTGTCATTAGGATTTCCTGCCCAATCTGAATCAGAAAAACCTGTCAGTGCAACATCAAATTCATCAGTGTACATAATACCTAAATTGATTGTTCCTTTTAAGTATCAGAGAACTTTCTTTGCAGCGTTCCAGTGATTTCCTGAAGGCTTAGCCATAAAACGACTAAGGATACTGACTGAGTATGCAATGTTTGGTCTGGTAGTGGTGAGATAGTTCAGACTTCCCACCAACTGATGATATAAAGTTCCATTTTCCTCTTTAGTTCCATCTTCTTTGTACAAGTTTGCATTCTGTTCTAAGGGAGTTGACATCGCTTTGCAATCACTCATATTGAACTTTTTAAAAATTTCCTTTGTGTATTTACTTTGAGTGATCAATGTTTTACCAGGCTCTCTCCATACCTCAATTCCTAAACAGTAATGCAATTCACCCAGATATTTCATTTCAAATTCCTGAGACAACTGAATTTTAACTTCTTCAATTAACTTGTAAGCACTGCCTGTGACAATGAGATCATCCACATATAAAGATATTAAAGCAACATTTCCTTATTCATCTTTCTTAACATACAGGTTAGGATCATTTTTGTTTTTCACAAACCCATTCTGATGAAAGAAGGTATCAATTTTTACATACTATGATCTCGACGCCTGTTTCAAACCATATAAGGCTTTTCCTAACCTGCAGACTAGATGCTCCTGTCCCTGTTTGACAAACCCTTCAGGTTGAACCAGATAAACTTCTTCCTTTAAATCACCAATTCAAAAAAGCATATTTGACATCCAATTGATGTATATTCCAATTATGTTTTGTAGCTAAGGAAATCAATACTCTAATTGTATTCAATTTAGCTACCGGTGCAAAAGTATCTTCATAATAAATTCCCTCATGTTGAGCATATCCTTTTGCAACTAATCTCACATTAAATTTATCAATGCTACCATCTGCTTTAAATTTAGATTTATACAACCATTTTCTTCCAATTGGAACTTTGTTTTCAAGGAGTTCAATTAATTCCCATGTTTGATTTTTCATAAGAGAATCGTATTCATCAGTGATTTCTCCATTGTTCATGCTCTTTAGCTTGTTCATAATCAACTGGTTCTACAACATTCATGATATTAGACATCAAGGCATAATCTCTATACCTTGCAGGAAGTTGGGTTTGTCGGGTTGACCTTCTTGGTGCTGTAATACATGTTGGAGTTCCATCCATGATTCTCTTGCTTTGAGGTGAATCTTCCTCTCGTGAGGAATCGCTGCTACTGGATGTGCTCATGCTGCTTTCATTCTGATCTTGAACCTGTACCTGTTCCTGTTCCTGTTTAACCAAAGTATCAATTTTGAGATGATCATCATTAGATATATGCCAAGCATCATTCAATGTATCTCTTTTATCAGCATTCTCATGAAACACCACATCTCGACTTGCAAATAGTTTATGTGAACTGGGATCAAACAGTTTATATGCTTTCTGATCTATACAATACCCAATAAAAACAAACTTGATTGACTTTGCTTCAAGATTTCTTCTGTTATCCTTAGGAATATGTGCAAAGGAAGTACATCCAAATACTCTTAAATGATTGACATCAGGTTTATGACCATAAAGAATCTCAAAAGGAGTTTGAAAAGCTAATTTCTTAGTGGGACTTCAATTCTTCAAATAAACGACGGTAATGTGGCTTCTGCCCAGAAACCATTAGAAATGTTTTTACCTTGAAGCATACTGCGAGCACACTCCACCAGTGTTCTATTCCATCTCTCAGCAACTCCATTTTGCTGAGGAGTATGAGGTACTGTGAATTGTTGTTGGATCCCATGAAATTTACAATACTTGTTAAACACTCCTAATTTATATTCACCACCCTATTCTGATTTGAGAATTTTAATGTATTCGCCTATTTTCTTTTCAATCAAAGTTTTGAATTCTTTAAAATACTCAAAGACATCACTTTTTCTTCATATGAAATAGACCCATGTATATCTAGATCTATCATCAACAAAAATAACAAAGTGGGAAGCACCACCAAGCGACCTAGTTTGCATAAGTCCACATACATCAGTGTGAATTAATTAAAGTATATCATATTGTCTTTTCTCAGTATGAACAAGAAACTCCTCTCTATGCTGCTTACCAAGTGCACAAGCTTCACATGGTAAATGTTCATACTTCATAACAGGAAGACCTTCAACCATTGTTTTTCTTTGCAACAACAATAAATTATTGTAATTTAGGTGCCCATACCTATGATGCCATAACTTTGTTGTTGACGTTGTTGTGGATGTCAATGCAACATGATGCTTCATCGTCACATGCAATTTATACAATCCACCAACCCTAGTACTTGTGGAAACAACCCTGTAGCGATTCTGAACATCTTTCACAATACACCCCAATTTACCAAATTCCACTTTTAAATTATTATCAGTGATAGTTGAAACATATATCAAATTATTTTTAATATTAGGAATATACATCACATCATGAATCTGTCTCATTTGTCCTTTAGGTAAGTACACACTTATTACGCCATAGCCTTGGAATTTATGTGACCTGTTATCTCCTAGGTAAATGTGTGTGCCATCAGTTTTCTCGTAATATTTATCATACCATTCTTTATTACAAGTCATATGAGCTGATGCACTAGAATATATGAACCAAGCACTCTCATTATCAGTTTCAGCAGACAATGCATCATCAGAAAAAAACAATTTAAGATTTTTAAATCCATCAGTAACTGAAGTGTCTCTGTTCATGAAATTTCCATTATGCCTTCTATGTCTCTGGTTTGATTCATGATTCTTTCTTCTATAGCAATCTTTAGCTAGATTTCCAGGTTTTCCACAATAATCACATTCAATATGTCTCTTACTATAAGAATCAGGATGTGTCATACCTTTTTTCTTTGCTTGAAAACAGCCTCTGTTCCTGTCCCATGGTCTCCCTCAGAATGATCTTTTACCTCTTGCAATCAATGCCAAATCAGAATCATTTGAATCCAGTTCAAAAATTTTCATTCTCTCTTCTTGAAGAAGAATTCCTAGCCAATTCATCAAATGTAGGATGTGTTTGTCTAGCTGAGAGTGGTGAAATAAAGACTTTATAGTCTTGGACTAAACCCTTCAAAGCAACAGTTACTAAATCGCTACTAGACACTTTTTCACCAATGTCACCAAGCTTATCGCTTAAGTCTTTAATTCTAGAAACAAAATTGCTTATGATTTCATTGGGTTCCATTTTGATAGATAGTAGCTTCGTTTTTTAAAATAAAATACGGTTTGCATTAGTAGTTTCGTACAAACCTTTGAGAGTTTCCCACGTGTGCTTTGAAGATGTACAATCCTGAATGTGAGGAATGATGTTGTCTTTAACAAACATGCGCAGCAGTACTTTCACTTTCATTTCTCGCTTATCCCAATCTAGAATCGCGGTGGCAGCAGCAGGCTTGGGCTCGTCACCTTTGCCAATCGTCCAGAGGTTGTATGCCTTGAGAACAGTGACCAGCTTAAACTTCCAATTGACGTAGTTTTCGCCATCAAGTTTGGTGGATTCATTTAAATATGAATCTGCAAGAGGATTAGCCATTGTTTTCAACAGCAATGACCAGATTCAATTGCAAGAAATTAATTCACTGCAATGATCATTGCTCTCAACTATCCACGCACAAGTGGATTTCACACTAATTGATTTGCCTCAAATGCTTGTTTTCTTGATGATCCATCCAAGGTTTTAATCTCAAGATGTAAAGCTTGTTTTGACAAATAAACACTACCAATAGATCAAAATTTCCATAAATTGTAACAACATAAGCACCAATACAACCTAAATTTCTCACAAGTGAGCTCTAGCTTTACGTAGGAGCAACGTTCTCACCACTCCTCTACGGCCTCTTCAATCGGCGCAACAAGCAAACGTTATGACCAAAATTGGAACTTTATTTAATTCGCACAGCCTACAACAGCGAAGACTCCTTTGAGCTTCAATCTGAAACGGACAGTGGTCTGGTCAAAACGCAATGGCTTTGTCTCACAGCAATTACAACCAAGATGTAAAGCGATGGCAACTCGAGCCCATGATGTCGCTGCTCTTTGCTTAAAAGGAAAAACCGTTTTCTGCTACTTTCCAGATTTAGTGAACGCGTTTCCTCGCCCGTCTTCGTTAGATCCGTGTGATATACAGTCAGCGGATGTCGAAGCTGCCCATGCCCACGCCTTCAACATAGAGACACCTTTTCTCCAAAGCTCTAGCTTTCAGGGAAGCGTATACTACCACGATAATTGCAACATGCCAAGCGAGAGTTAAAGAGGAGCAACAAATGGACTAGATCATGCAGAAAACAGTACTGAATTGGAACTGCGATTGGATCTATGGTGGCCTTCAAAAAATTACTCAAACAAAACTGTGATTACAGAATGAAAAATGAGGCTCTGATACCAAATTAAATCAAACAAATGCAGCACACACAACGTGAGACAGAGCTCACAAAAAACTTGTTATTAGCTCCTCGATTACATTACATATTTATCGCATAGGCACTCATCTAATCTTTCTAAGTTTGAGGCAACAATCCTGAACTGTTGGAACTAAACTCTAATTTTAAACTCTCGTTCAACAAACCATAACCACTCCTATTTCTACATTATTCTAGATTATTCTCACATATACTCCTCTAAATTATTCAAAACATAAATACAATCACCAACGTTCAGTGCTCTGTCACTCCTTTTGATCATCTTCTCGTATTGTCCCTCGGGATGCGGTGGTGGTTGTTTCTAACTCCCAAACCATTCCATTCGTTAATGGAACATCACTAAAAAGTTGACCCAGAAAATCCCATACAACTCACGGGAACGAACCTCTTTATAAAATCACTCCCGTAAAGTTTATAATTTACTTATTATGTGAGTGTCCCACCACCCTAAATTATCTGCGGTAATGTGGTTATTCATTCTTATTACAAACCAAACTTCTGAAAATTATTCCAAACACTTCGGGCATTTGGCCATTGTTTCACGTAAAAAAAAAGTGAAAAGTGGAGGAACGGAATTTAAAAAGTTTAAAATTTATTTATATCAGATAGAAAATAAAAAAAAGTTATTTATATTAGATAGAAAATATTAGTATAGATTTATTTTGTTTTATTAAAAAAAATGAGAAAGTGGAGGATCTTAATGGTAAAAATTATAAAAATTATTTGTATTAGATAAATAATATTAGTATAGATTCATCTTAATCAGATCTCTACCAAGAGCCAAGAAGGATTAAATCTCATTACATGCAAATTTCTTTTTAGAATGCAAAACTTGAAAACAGATTTACACTTTAAGATATTTAATTCCTTTTCGTACATCATTTTATAATGCAAAACTTGAAAAAGATTTACACTTCAAGAAATTTAATTCTTTTTAGTTTTTGATAAATCCGTGATTTAGAGGGATAGTGTTTTTTGTCTCTATATTTATAAACCAAGTATAACTTTTTATTGTTTGAAATGTATTTTTGAATAATTTATTATTATTAACATTTTATTTTAAAAATTGAATCAATTGCACATTTCTCTTTTATTAAGAAGTAACTAAATTATTTTACATTTAATTACTTTTTCCTTTCTAGTATTGAAATGTTTTAATAAAGTGAACATTAAAACATGCATATACACACATTCTTTCTAATTCATATTAAAATATATTGCTTAATCTCATTATTCAAACCATTTATTGAAATTTTATATTGAAATATTTATAAAATAAATATAAGTTTAAAAAAAAAATTACTTTATCTCTATAAAGTTATATACAATTATATTATTTAACACAAACATGGAAATATTTTGTTTATTACTCCAAAAGTGAAAGTTTACCCCATATTTTTCATTTCATACTCGCTAGTGATCTTAACAACCAACCAAATAAACACAATGAGAATGAGATTATTGATGTTTTATAGTGCTTTAAATTAAAACTAACCAAATATGTGTAAGAGTCAAGTTTACACATTGCCACTACGCTATACAATGAGTCTCTACTCAATTATAGATTTTCAAGCATCTTTAGCACTAAGTTTGTACTTTCAATGTTAAGAAAATGTTTAAATGAGTTAAGAGTTTTATTACAAGAAAAGAGCTTAAATATAACACTTAAAATTTAAAGAAAAGGCATAAGAATTAAGAAAGTCCTGTTAAGAAAATTGTTTTTTCCATGCCAATTTTACCCAATCTTACAATTAATCTAATGCGAAAAGTAAAGTTTCAGTTTATCTAGGTAGTTGCCTAGAATTTTGAAAAAAATTTAAGTTTTATAAGAAGCATTACCTGGGTCATTTTAAAGGCTTTAAAAGTATTCATGATGTAATTTTAGAATATATGATATGACCATGTGGATATTTGACACAATAAAACAGTGAAAAGAGGTTTTTAAAGTCAACTATTTCCATCAAACTCAGGTGACTTTCTCGCCACACATAGTGAAATTGTTAGTAGTTTTTCACAACACATGGTAAATTTTTTCTTAGTCAAGCAATGGGAAAGATAAGCCATGTAAGACGGTTTGAACCAGATGGAGTATGGTTTGAGGTCTATGATGAAGCTTAACCTTTTTTCATAAATACGAGATGGGAGTCAATTTTCCAACGGTTTAACGATTATAATTTGAGTTGCACTTATGATTTAATTCACTCTTTTGATGGCAACAATGGTCAGATAAGAGATGTGGAGTTTACAGTTAGTGAAGATTCAATAGAAGAAGCCACGAGCTTTTCTACCAAGGGGGAGAAGTGGTTCAAGAAACAAATAATGCAGAATGTGGATCTCAATTTCTTCTTAAAGGAAGAGTATCAAAACCATAATTGGAGCATGGGAATCTCTCTGAAGATGATGAAGCCCGAATGGTCTGTTGCCTTAAAGATTGTGAAATTATTCTTCATATGTGAAGGCAGGTATTCCAAAATCTACCTATACCATATGAGATTTTTATGTCATTTAGCTGAGTTTGGGAAAATGAGTTTGCCTTATTTCTTGCATCAAATTTTATTTAAAATGGCTACTAAGGCTAGAACCGGGGAAGAGATATTTCGTCATGATATATGCCATGATGTCTTAATTAAGATGTTGAACATACATGAATTAAATAAAAAAATAGAGCATTTGAGAAGAAGAAATTTGGTAAACCCTACACCCAGGAGACAAAGTAAGTTAGGGTTGCAACCAATGTTGAGACCCTAGTTCGAGAAACAAAGACAGGGGATCCTAGTTATCAAATCCCTGTACAAGAAAACACAAGAAACCTTATGACTAAAGGAAAAAATAGGGTTTATAAGAGAAAATTCAAATAAAAACAACAAAAAATACAAAAGGAGGAAGAGCCGGGGAATATAACAATAGAGAATAAAAAGGGAAAGAAACCAAAAAGGGAGGCAAATGATACAAGTTAAGAAACATATTCTAAGGTTTATTACTTGAGAAAGCCTCGCACCAGAGCTACCAATAAGTTGAGACTAGGATTTAAAGCCTAATTTAACCCTATACTAAAAGACACAATAGTCATTGATGAAGTGGAAGATATAGGATATTCCAAAGATAAGAAGAGAACCACAAAAAAGAGGAAAATAGAATTTGCAGAAGAAAAGGAATAGGAAACCCTAACAGCCAACAAAGACAATAAAGAAAGAGGTAAAAAGGTTATCAGATAAATATCAAACCAAGACAAGTTGAGCATGCTTTTCAAGCCGCTGAAGCCATGGAAGGATAATCAAAGTTGTGTTTTTGGTGAAGTGCCTTGATTGAAGAATAGGGGAAATTATTTTTGTTTTAAAAAATCCTAATTTTGACTAATATATCTCATAAAACTTCGCAGAATATTTTTGACAATTTGGTCATCATACTTCAAGGCCTAATGATGAGATATACAAGATTTTATGGATTGAATACACATAGATTATGGTTTTTGTCACAAGTTCGATGAAAAAGAGATGTCATAGGAAAAGGGAGACATATGTAGATTTAGTTGCATGACTTGAGGATAGTCTTTTTGCAGGTTCAGTGTATCTCATGGATAACTACATGAAGTATCTATGCATGGCCTAGATGGTGAATGACCCTACAAGGTAGTAAAAAGTTCCAGATCCTAAAGTCTAGCATGTGACTCATCAATCTGTTCAAAGTTAGAGGTGTCATAACAGTTTGCAGATATTGTGTTTTGGTTTAAGTGCCAAGATAAGGCTTGAATAGCTAAAATAGTTATAATAGTAGGATTTATTATATTTTGTAAATTCTATTATGAGGTTTTGTAATATTTAATAGTTAAGCTTCCAAAATTGGTGGATCTTGAAAATTTTATGTAATTTTTCAATATTATGTATCCGAAAGAAGGAAAAAATGTTGCACTTTGAAAAAAAGTAGTCTCTTTTTGTTGTGTGTGATCAAATTATTTATCTTTTCAAGTGCCAAGAAGACTAGGATATTATGTTCAATAATACAAAGATTATTGTGATGGTATACTTAGTCCTTTTTCTTTTGTGACAGTTTCCTTTCTAAGTGTTGCCATTTATTTGTTATCTTCTGATGTGTTGTCCTATGAGATAATTAAAGGTTAGTTAATTATGCAAGGGCATCTAAAATATCTTGTTGTTTAAAAAAAAATAAAAAAATTGGATGACCAATGTTATGAGAAGATTTAGGCAGGTGCTTAAACCTTAATAATACTGAAAATTTAGAAATGGTTGAATTTTTACCTTCTAACATAATTTCTTTTAAAAGTGTGTGAAAGGAAGAGATTTAAGAGGCTATGAGATGCTAAAAATTCAAACTGAATTCTTAGTTGATCATAAGAAAGAAAGCAAGTAAACAATGTCTACAGCTCAATAATATATATTTAACCTTATGAAAGTGATTGACAATTTATGAATATAGAGGGGCTTATACAAACAAATAGTCCAATAAACCAATTTCTAAAAAACATGATAACTTCAAAGGGGATTTAAGATAGACTGATATTCAATTTTCTCTTACCCAATTTTCTTCATAAAACTTAAATATATGTAGAATAACAAGATGAAGTGAAAATACTAGAAAAAATCAGAAGGGGACAAGCTATTTGAAAAAAATTCCAGAATCCTTCCATTAATATGCAGTGATTTCAGTTTGATAAAATTATGCGTTTAGAAAATCTCATCCAAGGGTTCAACGCTTAATACATTAAATTTCTAATTATTTATACAGAAGTATCTAGATTCTAGAAACATCTAACTGATTTACAAAAATAGTACAGAAATGTAGGAATTCTCGAACCGTTGAGGCTGTTGGCACTATCTTCGAGAAAAAGGTTGATGACTTGACTCCAAAATATGTTGTCTTGATGTCTTTCTATTGGAGATGAGAGATTTACTCGATGGTAACACATAAGTGATCCCACCTTTCATCATTGGCAATAGAAAAATTTATTAGCTTCCTATAAGCTTCATCTACTTCAGTATATTTCCCAAAAGTTGGATTTTTTATGAAGATATGCTTGATTTCATGTTTGATCATCAAATCAAACTCCAAGGCTTCAATGAAGGCTTTACTTGTGACATGTCCCTGGATACCTAAAAACTTTGATTTATCTTTTGCAATAGTATAAAGTTTGTTATAGTAATCATCCAAGTTGAGTAATCTGTCATTGGGTGGTACTAACCCTGACAATCCTCTTTGATTCAACAAATTGAATTTGATATGAAATATCTGGATAATATTTTCCAGAGCTTGTGACTTAGTTTCCAACTAAGTCATTAAATTCCTTTTCTGTAATAATTTTTTGATTTCTAGGATAGTCTTTGTCATGACTACTATCCGGATCTACTCTAACTCTGCCCTGGTTTTTGAATTTAACACTTTGATCATGGAAGTGGCCTCAACTAGTTTTTTTCCTAGTGTTGTTCTGACTTGTTCAATGGAAGTATTGCACCTTTCAATTAACTCTTCTTGCTAAAAAACAATCTGAATAGATGGCCAAATTTCAGCCATGGCATGATTTATATCCATCCAAATACTTTCCCTAGCTTGGGCTAAGATGTGAGCCATTAATGATTCATTTTTCAACAACTCAATCTTCTTGGTAAGCTGATGAGTTTTATGCATTTCTTCCGCAAAGAGGGTATCATTCTTAATCTTTTGTGCTTCTAGGTTCTTCAATTTTTGTTGAAGTTTATCATTTTCTTATTTTTGTAGAGTCAGATGTTACATAACTGTGTTCAAATATTTTGGTGATGTTGTTGGTTCTTCTATTGTCCCTGCAACTGTAATGGGTATGGATGTTATTGGAGCTATAGATAACTATGTAGCTTCTTGTTTTTCCTTGAGTAGCTCTTATATATGTACCTCCATTTTCGTTATCTATACATTTTTCTCAATGATTAATTTGAGCATATCTTCTTTATGTTGATCACTTTGTTCTATCTCCTTTACTTGTGGTTCCTTTATAGAAGGTGACTTTAATTTTTTACTGAGTGCAATTATCTCTGCATTCTTTGTCTTAATGATTTCCTCTACTACTTTGATATTGTTGGGACCATATCCCAATTTTATTACTAAGTATTCCAATGATTTGACTTTAGTATCCTTTGATAATGAAGAAATCTTCTCCAATTTTAATCGTGTTTGGACATTTGAGAGAGATGCTCTTAACTTTGAAATTTCCATGGCAGTGTTTGTCATAGTGGAGAAAATCATTTCTCCAGACTGTCTATGCATATCCATTTGATCAATGGGATGTATATGTTTCGCATCAAATGAGAATATGGTCTTCTTATAATATGAAGGAGTTTTTGGAAATTGTACTTAAGCCTGTAAGAATTCCATTTGCATCCTACCCTTATCACTGTCAAATGTTGTTAATAACCTATTTTGGGAGGTGGAAGTTTGCTTCCAAATCTGAGCATAGGTACTAGATTTGAGTGCTTCATTTTTCTTCTTAATTTCCAAAAACCTACCGAAAATGTTGGGATCCTCAAGTTCAGTTATTTATGATGATTGTGGCTCTTCTAAATTATTTTCTGAGTTTGAGGTAGATGGAGTATCAGGGAAGAGCTCTTTTGATCTTGTGAGAACCTGTGAACCAACGATAACAATAGTTTCTTGCTTTGTCTCATTCTGAATGGTGACATATTTAAGATCTATCTTTTGCTTCTTCTGTTGAATGATGAATTATTGAGCACTTATTTTTGTACATGTTAAAGATGAAGGTTCCTTTCTTTGCCTTTTTCTTAGTTTATTTTGAGGAATTCGAGTGTGGATAGTAGTTGTAGATAGGACACGTTCTTCTGCCTCTTGAAGTGTATTTTCCTCCCATTGATATTTATTCATGAACTTCTCAATCTTTGATCTGGGGATATGATTATAAGGTGTGGTTTTGAGTTCCACCCTCAAATTTGAAAACTATACTGAATGGATCATATGACCAGGTGAAGCTGTGATAAAAATTAAACTGCTTAAGAATTAAGTCTACCTCATTACCTGTTGTTCTAGCATTACATATGAATGGTCCCACTTGAGTTTTGATCTTGAATTGTGATTTCCTTTTACCTGAAACAAAATGGATTTAATCCATATTAATCATTTGTCTTATATATTCTAGAGAGAAAATTCTCATTGGAGCATATTTAGGAAGCTTATAGGGAGCTAGTTCACATCCATAAACCCTTATCTTTGTATAATACTGGTATAAATACCAGTCTCCAATTTTTTCCTGTTCACTCAAGTGCAATATCCTTTTGATCTCTGAAATAATCTTTGGGTCACTCTGACTGGTAAGAATCTCTGCAAATGTATGAAAAAAACTATCTATGAAGTATGCAAATTTAAACTGTGTTCAGTTTTTCTTGACCATTGAATTCCACTATATCACTAAGTGATTAATGCCTTGATCATCTTGTTTTTGTAAATTTATGGGAAACTTGTCTTCTTGCTTAAAATGAAACATGTAGACTAACATAGATGCATACTTAAACATGCCCTATGTGGTAATCTTCATCATTTGTTCATGCATATTATCATCCAAAATTTGACTAAAATTAAACATGAATGCAGGTTTGCGTTCTTTATAAAAAATGGATAGAAAGCCTAGAATAGGCTCATCCACCCACTGGTCTAAATGATACGCTAATAGGCGAGAAAATTGTTGGACACCTAATCCACTTAGGGTTAGTGTGGGAGGCAAATAGTCAAAGGGAGTCCAAGAGACCACTTGGTATGAGAAGACCAAGGGTCATAAGGAAGTGTATAAATGTACACCTATGTTAAAAATGCAATGAAATTTCTTATCATTCACATTTTGTCTCTTTCATGCTTGTATTTGACATGGTATCAGAGCCATGATGTGTGGCCTATTTCTAAATCATTATTTGGGTAGTTGTGTGTTCATGTATTAGGTTTTATGCTATGTCATCTATTATTTTGTTTTCATTTTCATCTTGGACTGAAAAACACTCCTCCTCACTGCGCACCTACTCTAACACTTTGAAATCTGCCAATACTCTTGTCTCTGTTCAACATTTCTGCAAACTGACACATCTGCACAATTTTTGGCGTTTCTAAGCATGAATTTTAGGATTTGTTGTCCTTCATGATTCCCTTCAATATTCTGTCCCTCTGGTCGTTTCATTAATTACATCTCTTGTGCATTTGGATAGAGCGTTCGTTGTTGAATCTCTACAAGAAAATACTGTGCATTGGATTATTGTAAAAGAGCAAAGGTGGGGAGATTCCCTTTGAGTGATTTTCTGTGCATCGGGTTGAATACTTTATGAGTTTCCTCTGGTTGAGGCCGTGGGACATTCCTTATCCTGCTCCCACTGCTCGACCCTCCATAAGCGGTGCTCCTTGCCTGTAATACGCTCCCATATTAATACCCCCGACCCTCTCCAATTCGACCCTCACTACCGCTCACCACGTCCCTGTACAGGCCCGCCTTCCTTCCTGCCTACTCGACCCTCCCTCACGCTGACCCACCTTCCTCCAGCTGGCTCACTCTTCCTTTGTTGGCTCCCTTCTATTTGCGCTCACCTCCCTCCCTCACATCATCCCACCTTCCCTCCCACTAGCTCGCTCTTCGTCCGCCGACTCTCTCCGCTTTGCGCTCACCTCCCTCCCTCACGTCGACCTGCCTTCCCTCCCGCTAGCTCGCTCTCCCTTCGTAGGCTCCCTCTTCTCTGCTCTCACCTACCTCCCTCATGTCGGCTCACATTCCCTCTCTACGTCTCGACCTCGCTCCACAGGCTCACCTTCCCTACCCATCTCACCTTCCCTCGCCCTCCCATGACCTATCCTCCCATAACATAATGTCTTCTCGTAGCTTGGCCCCTCGACCCAGACTACACGTCCCTCGGTACTCGACCTCCACATGTAGCACCTCCCGCTGAAATGTGCTCCCTCGTCATCAAGCCTTCATACTTCCCGACCCCTCCTAATGCTGCTCCATAACGTTCAGTTACACTTTAGTCCTCTCATAATGCTCGGTTGGCCTGTTTAATTTTTTCTCCCAACCAAATTTGTGTGGATTCAGAGTGAAAATATTGACACCAAATACTGTATATGTTCAAAATGAAATTGAGTCCGACGATGCAGTAAGGAATTTGTATTCAACATTCATGTATTGCACTAAAGCATAAAATATGCATAAAGTCGTTGGGAAATGTCATATAAACTTAATTTCAAAAACAATTGTCGTTCCTACAAATGCAAATTTCGGGCGCTAGAGAGAAAAATTCACATTTTTAAATTTTACACCATTGAGATTCCAACCATTGATTATTCATTGTTACAACAGAATTTTCATTGGTAGAAAAATAAATAGTTGCCGAGAAAGTCTGCAAGTAATACATTTCCTAAAATCTCACGGTACTTAACAACATTACATTAATTCATTTTTTATATCCTAATGTGATGAGGTAAAGGTTTTATGCCTAAAATTCCAGTGTTATTGAATTCATAGATAAAATAGAGTTGTTTTTGGTGTAAAACAGTTCTTTTGGAGAAGAGAAATCATTAGCATTGTCTACCTTAAATGGGTATTTCACACGGGTTGTTTTCTTCACATTTACAAAATATTTTGCAGTAATATTGTATTGTTAGAGGGTGTTGTTTCTTCTCTACAAGTTCATAGTTGTGATCATTTTTTGACTATGAAGAAAATAGATAAAATTGACTCTTTATTAGAGTTATTAAGAACTCTAATCATGTCTACTGTTGAAAGTAACATGAAGATCAACAAAGACTCTCTCTTTGAAATTCAGACCTATCTACAATATGCACAAGAAAAAATTGAGTTTTTGCAACTTGAATCTCAATTACAGCAAGATGAACTTCAAAACATTTGTCATTCTAAAAACTTCAAGGTTGAAACAAACATCCATCAACAACCAGCAAGTGAGGTTGAGGCTGGTTCACATTCAATGCCCATTTCAAGAGCAGATTTATATGCAAATGTAGAAGCTCATGTTCCACCTCCCAAGCCCATCATCAAACCTTGGGAAGAGCTTGTCCATAACAAGCAAAGAACTGGTCTTGGACATGACAAGGAGGTGTCCTTTCATATTCCAAACTATTCCATGTCCATCCAGTTTCAGAGTGCTGGATTTCTTTATGATAGTTCACCTTCAGCTATTCTAGATCTTGCCCCCCTTCCATAGCAGCCACAATAGATTGATAAATGCCAATCTTTGTGATCAAGTTGGCCATATGAAAAATCATTGTTTTTATCTTCACCCGTGCAAGAACTGTGGTCGACACACTCATTCTTCACATATATGCTTCAGAAACAAGCCTCCTTTAAGAACAAAGATTCATCTTGGATGGATCACTTCCTGGCAATGGGCAACAACATCGAAGAATATATTTCAGTCATAAATCAGAATTGCTTCTAGGATATTAAAAGGTCTAGTTGAGTTTTCTCCATCATCTCGCCTTGTATCTGACAGGGGGGGGGGATGATGGTCATATCCAAGGTTCAAAGCCACATCAAACGAGCCTGAGTCACAATCTGCCATTCTAGATTTATAGTTGTAGCAAGAGACATAGAAGTTCAAGAAAGTCTGAGCCACAACCTATCATTCCAGATTCAAAGTTGTAGCTAGAGCCACAAATGCCCATGAGCATGCCTTTGTTTGATGGTCAACCTTAAATCATCTATGCGAGGTTGAGATTCTCCCTCTTCAAAGAATTGGGGACACTTCCTCTAACAGAAGACTTCATCATCTTGCCAGTTTTGGAGGAGCTCCAGGAAATGCATCAAGAATTCCAAAGTTGGTGGTCATCCTTAAACCACGATAGGTTGTAGACCTCCCTTCTTCCAGGTTGAAGGTCTCCCTCTTCCAAGCATTAGGAGCACTTCCTCTAGCAGAAGACCTCAACTTCTTGCCAGATTTGGAAGAGTTCTGGGAACTGCACTAAGTGTTCCAGTGTTGGTGGTCATCCTTAAGCCACCTGCTTATGCTAACATTTCAGAGAGCTCATTCAGCCTAGTGATACCATGCAGACTTTGCACATTTGTATTACAACTCTCTTCTTGGACTCATACATACCCCTTTGGATTAAGGGGGGGAATGTTGGACACCTGATCCTCCTAGGGTTAGTGTGGGAGGCAAACGATCAAAGGGATTCCAAGAGACCACTTGGTATGCAAAGACCAAGGGTCACAAGGAAGTATATAAATTTACATCCATGTTATTAGTAAATGCAATGAATTGTCTTATCATTCACATTTTGTCTTTGTCATGCTTGTATTTGAAGAAGTAAAGAAACAATATGTTTGGCTTTGTCTGGAAACATAAAAGCTGGGTACCCCGAATGCGGGTGATCCCTAGGCACTATGACGTGGTGGCTCCTCCGCAAGGTGCATGGCATAGCCACATGGCTGCACATGGCCTCAGTCCAGATGCTCTTAAATGGGGCAGCTTCTCACCCGACGCCTGCATTAACCCACCTACTTCGAGCTTTTACACCCATCCGGCCTGCTGCCTTTCCCAGTATTTTATGGCGCCCAAAAATTTCATTCTCGTTGTCTTCTCCTACATTTTTTTGGTTTCTATCCAATTTGCAGGTCTCTGTCTGAGGCACCCCGACTTCCATTCCCCGCCTCCTCTGCAGCTTGAGGCATCTTGCCATCTTTCCTATAGCAAGTCTGCTTCCCTTCTCGCCTCTCCAGAGCTCACCTGCAACGCCATGCCTCGGCGTCACAGGATGCGATGCCACAGAGGCTATGGAAGAGGCGACTCCTCTCACCCTCCCATATCCCTCTGTGATGAAAGCCACTCCCCCCTCCATGAGGATAGCCTAGCCGAATTCTGGCTCAATTTTGACTCCACCGAAGCTCATCTCATCTCAGCCACACTTTTGGTGCATCTTCCGAAAGTTCCATCCAACTCTGTTGGTTCTGGCTCTCGGAAACGTTTAAGAAATTCTACCATTTCCTTGTCATACCCTCAACACTCCAAGAAATCGGAGGCCCTGTCTACCAAACCACGCCCCCATGTTCCTCCAACAACGAGCAGCACACACCGTACGGGTGTGCGTTCTGCTTTGTTGTGGAGGTAAATCCCCTACGTGAACGAGGCGATCCCTAATAGCCCAGAATAGGTCTAAGAAACAATAAATACACCTTCTAATGTGAGTTCTAATTACCAAATAATATTAAACTAGCGATGAAGGCTTACCTGGAATCCAACGCTATCGCTCGTAGAGAAAGTAGCGCTCCCGTTCCTTAGCTCTGGCAGATCACAATCCTCACGATCTCCGTGATCGGACACCTGCACATGCAAGAAACAAAACAAACGCAAGCGTAAAATCCAGTGCATACAACTATATGTCAGTCAGAGAAGACATAACTCATGATCATCATCAAGAACAAGAGTGGAACCATAACCAATAGTCGCTTATCATTAATTAATCAAAAGAAGAATACAACCATAGCTCTGAAGCTGAATTCTCCTTCGGAGGGTCGTCAGCAGAGCGTGTCTCGATAAAGCTTGTCAGGGATGGGACAAGCCTCTATCTCCGGATGTCTCGACAATGATCTCCTTGCTTGGATTTGGCCTTAAGGGAATGGATCAAAGCTCTTGCAGCATTAGGCTCTTGGGAACTTGGAGACTAGCTTGCAAATGAGATGAGCAAGCTTTTATAGATGGAGGAAGGGGAGTTTGGATCCCTATAATCATGGGATTGGCCCTATCCTCAAGGAAGCTTCCATGAGAGGTGGCAAACCACTTCCTCTACATGGAGATCCGGAGCCAAACCTCCCAACTCAAGATAGATACCAGTTTAGGAATTGGTTAGGACGAAACTTCCGCCATTTATTTTTAAAAAACACTCCTTAAAATGGCTGGTGCGGGTGCGACTCTGAGACAGAGCGCCAATTGGCGCGCCCTCTTTGGAGGATTTTCCCCCTTGGCGCGAGGGCTGAACTGTGTACCCGCGCCAATGCAAAAAGAGATGTTTTTAGGGTTTCGAAGGAATTGTCTTTGGAGCAATGAGAGTACATGTTTAGGGAATGCATGAAAGTACTGATTATGTCATTGCTCACGAGGTCCTGAAATTAGGCCCTCATTGTATCGGGATGGGGAATTGCGGGGGACGGTGACAAATTGTTGTGTAACATGCTTCACCGAAACCTAGGTGCAACAATCGAAGAAGGAATAGGACTCCTCGAAGGATGAGGACTCCTACGAAGACTACGGCTATGGCTGCTTCATAGTTGAAGAGCCTACTCCACACGACCAGTAGCATGTGTCGCCGCACTAGAATCAGTTTCAAGAGGTTTCCTACCTCAACTAGTTTTCATTTTACTGTTCTTATGTTTTTCTTGCTCCCACACAACACTATAATTTTTTGGACAATTATGGTAAATGTTGGTTTCCCCACTCAGGGTAGCAATCTCTGGACTAGTTTCCCCAACTGGGGCAGTCACATTTTTGTGTTTTTTTAACTCTACACCTACCGGAATTGGCTAGCATAGCAGCTTCGGTGGGATCATTACGAATTGTATTTTTATGTACCATATAATAGAATCAGTATTATTTAGAGAAAAAAAAAAACATAGAATATGGGTAAAGGTGAATCTTCTTTGGAAGTTGGGGAGTCTAGCGGGAGGAAAATCTCAAAAATATCAGCTCTTTGAAGAAAGGTGAGTTTTTTTATACAAATCCATTAGAACAGGTACAAAAAATGGCCGAGGGAATCATTTTCAAGTATAAGTAACATATGGTTTATGGTTTTGGGTGTAATTGAGACCATAATGTCTCCATTCTAGGCCACGTTGTTTCTTTGCAATGGATTATATATCTCTTGACACCACATGACCAAATCTGGGAAATAATGTGTCTGTGGGAACATGAACATGGGCAACATGGTTTCCTATAGGTTGATTTCATCTCGTTGGTCTAGGTAATTTTGCTTCAACAAGTGGTGTAATTCGAACAAGTCGAATTCACACTCGGTATCGAAAATCTTATAATACTGGTATACCAATGGCATATGGTGGAGGTACAGGGTAGTAGTGGTTTTAGGGTTATCATCACTGGTTGATTTTTCACTGGATGATTGGGCCTTTCCCTTTGTCGCCATGTCTAAGGCCTTTAAAAATGGAAAAATCTGAAATGGGATGAAGACATATACCTAGGTAAGAAATGATATCTATGAATGATAGAGGGTTGTAGCTTTGTGGGATTGATAGCTACAAGCGATTTGCAACAACTGGAATTAGTACCTGCAATTCAAAAATAACATCACAGCTAGGAGAGTCGCGCGAAATAAAGCTGAGGTGGATTTATAGGATGAGTGAATTACCATTACAGAAGGGAAATATTACAGAACAGGTTTTATAGAATTAAATGATCAATGTGAAATTCTCAACGGATAATACATAACAGGTAAATTGGTAACGGGAAGGTGGTGAGTAAATAATGGGATGAAAAGTGTCGCAATTATATTGGTGGTATGAAACTGTGAGAGGTGATGTAATTATTGTTAGCGGGAGCAGAGAAGCAATAGGTGGATTTCAAAGGAGGGCAGCGATGGTAAGTGGTTTTGAGTGGAGGGGGTGCGAAGTGATGAGGACGAGCCACGTCGCGTGGGGCCAGGAAAAAGCGATACCGTTTTTCGAAACCACCCCCCCCCCCTGCCGTTAATGTGAAAATGGATGAGGGGGTGCAAAGTGATTTCCTCACCATTGATCCGGGTGGGGAAATTCATGGCTGTTGAAAATTGATCGTGATTTATACAAGCCGACAAAAAGTCTTGTCATGTCACAAATTTATGAAATAACCTAATGTTTAAGCTTATTAAAAACCTCTAATCATGTTTAAATGGCATGATTAGTTCAAAATTAAATCAAGATTAATCCATGGAAACGAAATTGATATCCTAAGGGTGCATTTGATCTAGCAAACCCTTT
>JAXQQM020085787.1:0-28569 GCA_034641835.2 Pinus albicaulis
GGCAAGATTTGTTGCCGTGGCTTCTCTCAAAAGGAAGGAATAGACTATGATGACATATTTGCACCTGTGGCACGATATACCACCATTCGATCAATCATAGCCCTTGCTGCTACGCAAGGATGGAGTCTTCATCGGATGGATGTCAAGACCGCTTTTCTGCATGGTGCAATAAAAGAAGAGGTGTATGTAGAACAACCTCTGGGATTTGAAGTTCAGGATCGAGACACTCATGTCTGCAGGTTGAAGAAAGCCCTCTATGGGTTAAAGCAAGCACCCAGAGCTTGGTACGAGAGGATGGATAGTTACTTAATGAAGCTGGGCTTCACTCGAAGTAATGCTGATCCGAACCTTTACTTCAAGGTTGTGCAGGAGAAGCCTCTCATTCTAGTGCTGTATGTGGACGACCTCTTCCTGACAGGTGCCGACCCTCTCATTCATCAATGTAAGAGGGAGCTCGCTGCTGAGTTCGAGATGAAGGACCTAGGACTGATGCACTACTTCCTAGGCCTGGAGGTCTGGCAGAGACCTGGAGAGATTTTCCTTTCTCAAGGAAAATACATTGTGAAACTTCTAGAAAGATTTGGTATGGTGGACTGCAAGTCCGTGTCAACACTGATGGAACTCAACTTCAAGAAGTTGAGTGGCAGCGCTGCTGTGCCTATCTTGGCCAATCCTACTGAGTATCGTCAACTCATAGGAGCTTTGATGTTCTTAGTGAACACCCGACCGGATATATGTTTTGCAGTGAACACTTTGAGTCAACAGATGGTTGAGCCTCATCATTTTCACTGGGTTGGTGCCAAAAATCTTCTGAGATATCTTCGGGGCACGATAAACCATGGGCTGAGATACACTGCCGGGAGTGTGACACTCCGTGGATATACTGATGCCGATTGGGCTGGCAGTGTGGTGGATCGTAAGAGCACATCGGGATGCTGCTTCAATCTTGGTTCTGCTTTGATTTCATGGATGAGCAGGAAGCAGAAGTCGGTGGCTTTGAGCACCGCTGAGGCCGAATACATTGCAGCGAGTATGGCCTGTTGTGAAGCAGTTTGGTTGCGAAAGCTCTTTAGTGAACTGTTTGGACATGTGCTAGATACCACCGTGATACTCTGTGATAACCAGAATGGGATTCGTATGACTGAGAATCCTGTGCTTTGATGTTCTTAGTGAACACCCGACCAGATATATGTTTTGCAGTGAACACTTTGAGTCAACAGATGGTTGAGCCTCATCATTTTCACTGGGTTGGTGCCAAGAATCTTCTGAGATATCTTCGGGGCACGATAAACCATGGGCTGAGATACACTGCTGGGAGTGTGACACTCCGTGGATATACTGATGCCGATTGGGCTGGCAGTGTGGTGGATCGTAAGAGCACATCAGGATGCTGCTTCAATCTTGGTTCTGCTTCGATCTCATGGATGAGCAGGAAGCAGAAGTCGGTGGCTTTGAGCACCGCTGAGGCCGAATACATTGCAGCGAGTATGGCCTGTTGTGAAGCAGTTTGGTTGCGAAAGCTCTTTAGTGAGCTGTTTGGACATGTGCTAGATACCATCGTGATACTCTGTGATAACCAGAGTGGGATTCGCATGACTGAGAATCCTGTGTTCCACGACCGATCCAAGCATATTGATATCAGGTACCACTTTATCCGGGATATGGTACAGCGAGGCGCCGTAAGGCTCGATCATATAGGAACTGATGAGCAGGTCGCGGATATTCTCACTAAGCCCCTGGGGAAGGTCAAGTTCCTAACCTTCTGTGAGAGTCTTGGTGTCGTGGAAAGACCCTATGATGTGGGTCCCGTTGGACGATGAGCTCTGGGAGCTCTGGGGGGCTTTGGGGATAGCTTCTCGGAGCTATAAGCACTCATAATGCTTCTGCCCCACCCTTGTGATTACTGAGCTGGTTCGCCACTCATTTATCTGTGCCCCGTATGCATCCTACCCATTGAGTTCAGGGCTCATGGGAAGTACCTCTCATTTGGCCAATGAGGTGTGGAAAAGCTAGAGACTATTAGCAAAGACTGATGGACGCATCAGAGATTGCCGTACTCTCTATCTAGGATGGCACGGTCCAACCACTTGATCTGGGATCAAGTTTGGTGAGGTCTGGGACCTCTGCCTGACTTCGGGTCAGATGAACCAACTTTGGGTTGGTTGGATACTCTTCATGAGTTTGATAGAGGTTTTGAACCTCTGGACTGATTATGTCAGTCGGGGGATGATGTCTTTGTGACTGACCCACTTCTGTTATGAAATAAAGAGGCCAGCAAAGCAAGTTACGGCGGGATGACGCACGATGTTTGATTGCACTGATGGATGGAGTTCTCCCTAGTTGAGAGGGAGTGTTGAAATTGGACAACTAGGTCCAAACTCCATGTTGTGATGCTCAAATTAAGAGGCTAATATTTTTGTTGGATTCCTCTTTCGGAGAGGTGTAAAATCCATATAAAATATATCTTAATCCGATGAGCAGAACATTTATTTTGAATTTATTATTTATAATAAATTATATGTGCAGGTTGGCCTTAAGGTTTTGCACCCCCAGCAGATGTGTCACACACCTCAATGATGGATATAAATACAGGCAAAGTTGGAAAGCATTTCACAACAACTAAACACACATCTTCTTCTCTCATCTGATTTAGTACGAGCTCCTTGGAGGTTAAGTTCAGCCCACACGTGTGAAGAAGAAGGACGAATCTGTATGGCCAAGAGGAAGGACGAAATTTCTGCAGCTAGGGTTTCCAACGAAGTTTGACCAGCGTTGACTTTGGTCAACGCATGGTCCGAAAGGGCTGAAAATTGTTGGAGAGTTCGATTTTGAGAGGCCGTACACATTGGCACAGAAATCGAGGTCAAAAGGTTGACCGAACTTGTTGCTGCGTTGACTTTTAGCTTGCTGCCCTGCGTTGACTTTTCTGGACAGTGTTGACTTTTTCTGGAGTTGACTTGGGTTGACTTGGTAGCTGATTTGAGGATTGTTGTGACACATTCTGGGTTGGCTGATCAAGGAGACTTTGCTGGTTGAAGCATCCTGTTGACCGCCGTAATGCACCATCACATTTTTCTGTTTCTGGTTTGTCTTCTATAAGATCCACTGATATGTTCTATCAGCATTTTACTTAACCATTTGTGTGATTGTTGTAATAAAAGTAAAGTTGCATCAAGCATAGAACATCTACAAAAATTTACAAGTGGGCTATAAATGAAAAATTTCATAGGTAAGAAGTTGCTTGTAGACATAAAATTATCTAATGTGCATTTCATAGGTGTGTGAACAAGTATCCATAAGATTTCCCTGCCAATATGTACCTGCTAGATTTGTCATCTTCCTCCCTTTTTTTGGTCAGTCAGCAATCCACCATTGAAATAACAGAGATGAGGAACAATGTGAGAATGAACAAGAAGAAAAGATGGTGTTCGGACAATATGAGAACACAATACATCAGAATATACTGGGAGCAGTAAAAATCCTCTTCTTTGTTCCTCCTATGTCATTTTCAAACTCACATAAATATGTTAACCAATTGTTTTCTTTATTCCAATTCTTCCAAAAATTTTAATGCATTCATTTTGTTATATAGGCAAGGACTAGTTGTCACCTTCATTATGTCTTTCAAGTGCTTTATTTATCAAGTTATATTCCTTTCTAAAGGATGTTTTGCTGTCAGTTCCTTTGTCATTTCTAAAAATAACTTGTTATGGTTTGTTCCTGTATGTTATAAATACATTGGTTTTTCTAATGTGCGTGACTGTTTCTTGTAAATGTAGTTCTACCTGAATAGAAGCTTATGTGCTTCAATTACATACTTCTGAATTCATGCCGAGCACTTTGCAACCTAGAAGTTTTTATGTATACATTATATTTCATCGCTTGCCAGCCCTGTACCTCAGGTTTCCTTGTTTGAAATCTCCAATTCTCTACTTTCTCACCGTTAGTCAATAAATAATTTGGTCGAAAGGCCTTTCTTCACAGATGAAACCATCTTAGACATTTGAAACATGTAATGTTAGGAAGTTCAAGTGTAACAACAGATGATCAGGGCGTGAGAATTGATATGCATGAATCAATTCCTTTACTTCCTATAAATGGAGTACAAGATGGTTGAGTATTGGGCAGTATTTCCTGAATCTTCTCTCAGGAAAGAAATACCTCTGGTCTCTCCTGTTTTGCTATAAGTACATATGATGAATAGGTGGTTACAGTGCAGTCACTAGGTAGTTGAACTAATTATCAGTGAACATTAGTTGCTTCATTGATAATACAAAGATGCTATTAATAATTTGAATGAAGAGCCCTCTGGGTTTAAGTTCCTACATCATCTTTCCCTACCGCAAAGGAGTACTTTGGCCCAGAGTATGTCCTTATTGTCAATCTCAGTACTGACAGATTGGAATAATTTTGACCTAAAATGCCCTTAATGTACCCTGCCATCTACTAGCTACGTAGTAACCAGTTGCAAATTTATTGGACAAGGTACTGGACATGAGGCTCACTATGAGCCTCCTTGCACAATGTGTATGTGTCAACCTGTCAGTGTCAAACAACCATGACCTTGTTAGCTACTACTGCACCTACATTTGGCCAGCAGTCCAAGTTGCTGGTTTTAGGTTTCTTGGAGCTCTTACTCTGGGTTTTTTCCCGGCTTATCCTCAACCGAGGATTTCTGGCTTACTCAAACATAGATATTCTTTAGAACAGTAGAAAGAATTGATGCCTGAGAGATCAAGGCATTCCTTTCTTGAAGTTCGGCAGCTGTAGGACCCTTCAATGCATTAGATTCTCCAAACTTTCTAGCAGGCCTTTCAATGTTTTACCTGTAGCGATTAACAGGTGGTTTTGCTCTGTCCTTTGGTTTCAATCCAGTACCATGTTTTACCTCAACTATGTGCCCAAGAACCTTCTATAACCGGTTTCTTTGGCATCCACCTTTGGAGTATTGCTAATGTCACTGCTCTGGGTGCAATTGGTTGACTAACACCTTCCTCACTTCACGTTGCAAATATTCATTTTTTGCACATATTGAGTGAATGCTTTTTTGTTCTATTTGGTAGGCAAATAGGGCAGTAATTTTTTTTTCTCCAAAATATTAACATATTTATGATCATATAATCAATTGTCATCACATCTGTCATTATTGCATGCCCTTGAAAATAGAGTGCAATAGCTGAGTAAAATCAAGATAATTTGCTAGTACGTTTGTTAAATGTGAAGCAACTCTCATTTTAAGCCTACAAGTTTCATCCTTCATAAAGTTGGATTATTTCTCTAATAAGTAGGCAAGTTGCGTGGAATTGAGAGCTTGGTTGGGATGTTTCTTTAATAATGTACGCAAAGTGTGCATCTAAAAGCACTTGGCTGATTGTGGTACATTTTAATCTTGTTCAAATCTAGCTGGCCCAAATTAATTCAAAAAGCTTTATCATGCGCATTGCAGATTTACTGTTGGCTTGGTGTTGCTTTTCCATGGTGTCAATGCAAATAAGCACTGCAGCTGGTGCCATTATTTAGATTGCGTGCCGACATCCAGGTGGTCTTGTAATGATGGAGTGATTGCTTGCCAGGTACTAAGGCTATATGCATTTGTATCCTGTATATTGTCCTGAGATATTCAAATTCACAATAGGACCTCAGAAGGTCCCTCTTCAACTGCAGATTGCAGGTAGATAATGTTTTACTAATCAACTGTGGATGTGATCTCTCGCAGGAAATTCAAAGTGATACTGATTTCACACTGATTTGTCAAAATGGTGGCAAGAGAAAGGTTTACCCATTCCAAAGTATAACTGAAGCCAGGAAAAGGCAGCTTTGTATTCAACAATGCTCTTAATTTCATATGTCCATGCATAGACATACGCAGTAGAAAATATGTACATTCAGACATACGTAGTAGAAAATATTGAAGGGTTGTTTAAGTAATATTTTCCATTCGACTACATTCTTTACAGGTTGTAAATTAATATCTCGGAACAAGTCATTACACTACTTGCTATTCTTTATTAATAAGTGGTTAAGATCTTGATATTGAATTGGCTTAGATCTTTCTTTCTTCTGTGTAGTCGTGTGTTCTGTAATGTTTCTATTCCATTCACTATATCTAGCATATAAGGTGTGTCTAAGGGAATATGCAGATTGACAAGTCTGGTTAGTGCTTTGAGCTAGACCCTTCTATTAATAATGCATCTGGGGAGGAATCTGCAATTATTTTTTTAAGATTGTTATATCAGTTAATTTTGATGGTAAAATTCATGAGAAGTGAGCTGGGGTGTCCCTGCAAGGTGGCCATTGATTAGTGGAAGCTATCATGGCCATTATGTCAGGCCAGGTGGTCACACTCTATAATAAGTGCATGGAAGTACCAATGCCTTTGATAGATGGTTAGTTATTGGCCCTTAGTTAAGGGCTATTCAAGTTTCCATATTGATGGGTAAAAATTATTGACGTATGGCGCAAAAATAGAGAGATGAGATGTATATATAGAGCTTTGTGAATGCAAAGAAACCTGCATTGGATTCTCCTGCATAGAAGTTTCAGGGATAAACAAAGTATCACTAATATGATATATCTGCGCTTATAAATCTGTAACAGCTATGCCAGTGTTGTGTGAAAATTGTGGAAGGCTTTCGCTGATGTAGCTTGCAATACTTTGTGCGAAAAAGGGCCACTTCCTTCCATGCCAAATGGTGCACATGCCGCTTCAAACTGTTGACCAATGTCAGTTGCCTGCTTTTCAGCAGTTTCTATAGGTAACGAAACGGTGTTATTCACAACATAATAGAACAGGTTTCAAAACATAGAAGCTATAGGTTATCATTCCTATGCAGATATTAATGTGTGTTTTATTTTTAGTATGTCAAAATATTTCATATGTAAACCATGTAAACTATTTTTCACAGGAATTCTTGATAGCATAACTCTTGGTAGTAAATTTGATGCTATTGTCCCACATCTTTCCGAATATGCCATTATCTAAATTAAGCAGCTATTATTTACCTTTCAATAAGCAGTTATACCTAATAAGCATGCAGTTATGTTTGAGCCCTAAGTCTTATAGATTCAAAATTAAAACAAAGTTCAGTTTATGGACTATGTTTTAAAGATACATTACAACACTACATCTAAGACACCTTTAATGATTAGGGCTGAACCTTTCAATAAGTTATACCTAATAAGCATGCGGTTATGTTTGAGCCCCCAAGTCTTATAGGTGCAAAATTAAAACAAAGTTCAGTTTATGGACATTAAAACAAAGTTCAGTTTATGGACTATGTTTTAAATATACATTACAACAGTACATCTAAGACACTTTTAATGATTAGGGCTGTATGTAATCAATATATCAGTGTTTTCTATTTTATTTATACAATTGATTGATGTTAGTGTGGTTTCCTTTAGTGAAGTAGAGAAGTTGCAAGAAATGTTATTATATGATAGTGTGGCTATCCCTTCTACCTCGTTTGAAACCTCATGGGGATATAGTTGGACAAGGCTCAAGAAGTAGGCTCCCTGACCAAGGAGTTTCAATTCTTACTAAGTCATAAATAACTGGTATTCCTGGCTTACAGGCTGTTGGATTTACTCTTGGTGTTATAGTGGCAGCTGTTAGATTTGATCTTGGGTCTTGCCCAAATTATTTCTAACAAATTACTGATTCATTAGATTTGATCTTGGGTCTTGCTTAAATTATTTCAACAAGGTACTGATTCATTATGGTTAAAAACAAGTTAAAAAAAATGCTGTAAGTCATAAATTATTGATATATTTAGTGTCAGCCCCTAGATTTGATTTTGGGCTTCCCCTAAATTATTCCAACAAGATACTAATTTGCTATGGTTAAAAAAAGAAAAAAAAAGGAAAAATGCTATATAATGACATATATATAATGATACAAGTTACTTGAGGTCTATGAATTTAATTAAGTTTAAAATATTTTCCATTAGTCTTTAGCTACCAATTGCAAATTAAATTCTTCATTAAAATTAAGAACCTAAAAATTATTACTGAAATTTATGTTGGTTGAGAACATTTTGTTTGGTTTTGGTAGTTAATTGCGAATTCTTCGTTAAAATAAGAACCTTGAATAATGATGTCATTGATCTAATTTGTGTTGATTGTGTTAAGACTAATTTATGTTGAATGCCATTGTTGCAAGATTGCTTGGAGTGCAAAGGCAAATAAGTGATTTGAAGTGCAAACACTGAATATTATTAAATATGTTGATTGGTTATTTTGATGAAAAATGACACATACATTGAGACACAAACTGTAAAATGTATGCTCTCATTAAACAAGAAAAATGTATGGTACAAGTTTGGAAAATGTAACTAATACAACTTTGATTTGTCTCTTGCAATCATCACTTCTTAGCCATATTATTTCAGCTTTATTCTATATTACAAAATTTTGTTTTTCAGATTTGAAAATAGAAAGATGGATTGTGAACAGTTTTAGAAGACCAAGAGACAATTCCTCATTTCATATTCCTGCATAGAATACAAATAACCAATAAATTTGACAACTAGGGCCAAACTCCATGTTGCACTGCTCACATGATGGAGATGATATTTTTGTTGGATTCCTCTTTCGGAGAGGTGCAAGATTGATCTAAAGATTATTTTGTTTGGTTGAGCATAAGTTGGATTTTGAATTTATTTTCCACACGTGCAATTTGTTAAGGTCGGTTAGAAATTTAATGTAGGCTCACAAGCCCCAAAAGATGTGTCACACGCCTTCAGTCATGGATATAAAAAAGAGAGACATGATGCTCATTTGATTGTTTCGTACAGTGTTAGAGGCTTCTCTCTCTTCCACGTGTGAAACAAGAAGCTGTAATTTTCAGACTGGTTTTAGGGCTTTTCTGGACAATGTTGACCAGTGTTGATTTTGGGTCAACTCTCACCTTTTGACTGTGTTTTTGAGGGAAAAAATTTGATTTGGAGAGGCCGCAATTGGAGGCACAAAAATAGAGGCAAGACGTTGACTTTGACTGCAGTTGATTGCAGCGTTCACTGTTGTTTTGATTGCAAAGTTTGACTTATGCGTTGACCAATTTTGTGGACTGTTTTGGGCTGTGTTTGACTTTGATTGAAGGCCGAATTTGACCAAGTTTGACCGCCATTGATTGGAGGTTGAAGTGCTGGTTTGACCAGCAAAGTCTTTGCTGGTTAGGGCATCCTGTTGACTGTTGTAAAATTCATTTTCTCTCTCTGCTGAATAAGAAGAATTATAAGAATTTTTGTGTCTTTTGTCTTGGATTGTCTTCTGTTGATTTATTTTATGTTCTATTAGCATTTACTTTTAATGATTATGTGATTGTATATATGAAATTGAATTGGGCTAATAAAAAAGATTAAAGTAAACTGCTCTAAGCATAGAACATACCATGGTTAACTAAAATTAGCATGGTATCAGAGCTAAGGTAAAGACAAAGCCAAAGCAAGAGTGAGAAGAGAAGAGAAGAGCAATCATCGAAGTTGAAAAGACAAGGACCAAGATCAATGGCTTGCTCATCATACTTCAAATCTGATGACAAGCTAACTGATTAACATGGTATCAAAGCTAAGGTAAAGTCAAAGCCCAAGCAAGAGTGAGAAGACCAATCACCGAAGTTGAAAAGACAAGGACCACGATCAATGGCTTGCTCATCATACTTCAAATCTGATGACAATCTAACTGATAAGTCTGATTATCATGCTTGGAAAATGTCCTTGGATCTGACATTGGAAGAACAAGATGTTATGGATTATGTGCAGGGAAAGATCTCCGGGCCTCCATCAAATTCACCGGCTGCCACTAAAACAAAGTTCAATAAAGGGGAAGTCAAGGCGAAGAAAATCATCAGGGATTCTATCCATAAGCACTTGGTTGCTTATATCTCCGAACTGGGCACATCTAAGGAGATGTATGATAAGTTGGTTAGCATGTTTAGGGCTAGCAATGCTATTCAAATTCTATTTTTGAAGAACAAGTTGAAGAACAACAAAATGGATAAGGGAGAATCCATCCAATCATATTTCATGAGGCTCACCGAAATCAAGAATGATCTCTTAGCTATTGGAGAGGCCATAGTTGACCGAGAGCTCACTCTCATTGCTCTTGGAGGACTTCCTCGGGCATGGTTTGTATTCACTACTATTGTCAATAATAACATGATTCATGATTTTGATGAATTTTTGACGAGATGCACTCAAGAGGAGACAAGGATGATGGAGAGAGACCATCCATCTAATGGGAATGGAAGTGATCCTACTACCTTCACCACTCATGCAAAGAAGAGGAACAATGCTGGTTCGAGAAATCAATATCATGGAAGAGCGAGTCCCAAAGGAAAGAAAGGAATATGTTACAATTGTAACAAGTTTGGTCAATATGCAAGAGAGTGCCCCAATAAAAGGGACTCTCTCGGAGATGATGACAACAACAACAACAACTTCACGGGGAATGGAAATAAAAGGAACAAAAGGTTCAAAGGAAAAATGAAGGCTCCCTCTGATCGAAATGGGAATGGAAATGGTCAACCTTTCAAGAGGTCAAGGAACGCCAGGTACGATGAATCCAATGTTGTTGATAATAAGAGAAATGAATATATTCTTATATCTGCCCTCTCTGCTGCATCTCCTCTCGACACCCTAGATAATTGGTTGATTGATAGTGGTGACTCAAGGCATCTCACTGGATATAAAGAGGCCTTCTTAGATTTGATTGAAAATGATACTAATTTGGAGATTATCCTTGGAGACAGTGCCACCTATCTCGTGAAAGTGACAAGGACTGTGACCCTTCATCTAACTCAAGGTCAAGTCTTCCGTTTGCAAGATGTGTTGTACGTACCCGACTTGAAGAAGAATCTAGTGTCTATCTTGGTAATGGAAGACAAAGGATTCAAGGTGGCATTCATCGATGGAAAGGTACGCATTTGGAAGAGAAACTTCAAAGAAGCTCTCATTTTTGGTTTCAGGGTTGATACACTCTGTTATCACCAAATTGAGTCATGTTGGGTTGCTTCAATGGTCAACTTGGAGTAACTCTTTCAAACCATTTGCAACTGGAAATTAGCCTCTCCAGTCTGAGAGGGCTCTCTCAATTTATCTAATGATTTGCTCAATTAGGTCTTAAATCAGAGGGCTAACTCTGAATTGGATTGAATGTGATGTTTTCGTATAAGTGAAAGATGTAAACTAGTAACTACCATTGGGCATGGAGTCAATATGAAAATTAAGTCGCAAGTAAACTTATCTCATGGAAGTTGAGGCAATTGTATTCTTATTAAACCATACATGAAGGACAAAACAACAAGCTATATGCATACAGGAAGTTGGAGCATGTCACCATGAATTCCAAGTGATTATACATAAGCCAACTACTAAATCTTGACAAAACGACAACCTAGGTGTAAACATGAAGTTGGAGCATGTGATCATGAATTCCAAGTGATTATACAACTAGAACATTGGAAGAAAGTAAATGATTGATAGAACACTTACATAAGAATACATAAAAGAATCTCAGGTCTGAAATAAGCATGCTGCAACTGTATATTTCTGATATCAAACTATTACAATAATGGTAGTGTCAAGTAAACATCTCCCAACCCTTTCTAACTCAAATATCTCGTTTGTATAGTGAGGACTCATCCAAATGATATGCCACTTTACTCACCTCAAATTCCCACCTCAGAGACCTATTTCAAACATGATTCTATCACTTGGAGACTTCCCAGGGAAATTTCTGTTTTGCAGAGTTTGAATACAAAAATGACTCTTCTTTCATTAATAGTTCAACAAATCAATTTAGTAACCCTTATCAACTGCAACCAAATAATTTGCTGAGTGTACTAGAGTGCTGATGTGTCATTATGCCATGTGGATGCTGAGCTGGACCTCCTCCAAGTCAATTTTCTACAAATTTTTCATGAATCTGGTTAGTGAAAATTCTGAAAAATAGGCTTCAAAGATGAGTGCATAATTTCCAAACCCCGATGACTTTGCAGAAACCGAGAGAGGTTTTTGTAGATGGACTTGTGCTAAAGAAAAAATTCTTTTAGATTTCCAAAATATTTTTCAGTCTGAAATCAAACTTGAAGTTGACTGCTAAAACAATCATGTACATAAATTTTCATAGCGAGTTTTAGTAGCGTGGGAAAAATGGCTTTTCCATCAATCTTTTTGACTTCTTTGTTGTTCCAACACTTTCATTATGTCATGACACCTTGCAACCATCGATCTCCCCCCCATAACACATGCCAAAACTGGATTTTAAAGCAAAAAAACACCTACAAGAATTTTCGTAGCGTTTTTCTGCCTTCAAGCCTGAAGCACGCTACAAAAACTCCTAAAAAAGACAGAATTTGCAATTTAGAAATGAACTCATATTTCCAAATTCTTAATAGATTTTGAAAAACTGGACGAGGTTTTTGTAGATCAAAATGTTTTGAAGAAAAAACTCTCTTGATTTTTTAAATACCATCTCCAGCGGTCTAGAATCTGCATTTGCAAAACATGTATAAAACATGAAAATTTTGCTTTCTGAAAATAGGGCCGAAAGACATCCTTGTATCTCCCAATTTCTAGCACCTTTGAGAAAAGTGAAAGACATTATTATTATTTCATATGTGCTTGAAAATAACCTCTCTCAGTTTCTTAAAATACTTCTCTGTTTGCCCAGACACTGCCCTTGAAGTTGACTGCTCAAAAGTAAAAAAACAGAGAAATCCTCATATTCGCTACGAAATTATTAGGTGTTTTCGTAGCGTTTTCTACTATTTTCATGTATAAAAGGCTACGAAAAGTTGAAAAATTGGAAAATTCATCCTTTTGAGTATGAATGCATGGGGAATGACAACTCACATGGTATGGGACAAATTTGACATGAAATGGCATAAATGAAGGCGATCTCAAAATTAAAGATAGGCTTAAAAATGCAAAATTTTTCCTATACCACTTTGAAATGGCTTAGGAGACCTTAACCATTTAGTGAGTGATCTATATGACCTTATCTAAAATGTTTCACAATTTTATGAGTGATAACAGTGGCTCCACTTGGGATGGTGTGCCCCTGTGGTACAACAAAGAACTAGTAGTTCCAGTGCCACCTCCATTGGACTGTTCCCATCTTCAAAATGAAAACTTGCAACCTGTTCTAACCTGTAACCTCGGCACTGAAAAAAACCAGTAGCTGCTAAAGAACTGAAAGTACACATGTTGAATTTAAAACTGAAACTGACAAAATGCTTGATCTTCAAGCTTATTTATATACAAATGATCCTACTCTACTTGCTCAACATAAAAACTGAATCAAGTGATTTCACTCTTCCAATGAAGCCAATCAAGAAGTTGAGGACTGGGTTGGAACGAACATTCCACTTCTTTGATCATAAAGCCATTCTTGAGAGATGACAAGTTGTTCCACCATCTGAATTTGTATACATAACCGAAAATCATATTGAAATTCATTCCTGTAGGAGATACCAACAGAGTTGTGAAAGGATCTTTGAGAGTATGCATGAATAATTCTTATTGATCAATAAGAAAGTGTGAGTAGATATGATCTTTTGATGGTGTTTCTTGTTCACATTCTTCATTATATATATATATATATATATATATATATGTTGATCATTATATTCATTTGAGAAGAAGAAATGCTTGGAGAACTCTTGGACACTTTCAAAAGGAATTGCCTCAACATGCACCACAAAAATTTCTAAAGGTAACTCTTCATATGATTTAACAATCATACCCATCTGATTGTCCAAAGCTTTCTTTTCAATTATTATTTATTTATTTTTTAAAATTATTTATTTTATTTATTTATTTTATGTGCTTATGATATATCAAGACCCAATTTGAACGCTATTTTGAAGGTCTTTATTTGAAACTCATTAGGGAACAAGAGTTGTTTCCCATAAACAAGTGCTTAAGGAGTATGCCCTGTTGTGTTTCTCCATGTGGTACGATATGCCCATAAAGCTTCTGAAATATTTTCTCCCCATTCCTTTTTAATATGCAGATGCACAATTTTGATAAGAATTGCTTCAATTACAGTATTAGTTGATTCAATGTGTCCATGTTCTTGGGGATGAGATGGAGTTGATTTCCAATGTTTGATTTTATATTCCTCCATTATCTTCTGCACTAAATTTGATGTAAATCGAGTACCTTGATCTGTCACAATTTCCCTTGGGATACCAAAATGAGTGAAGATATCCTAAAAAAGAAATGAAACTACAACATCTTCAGTAGCAAAAGAAAGTGATTTAGCTTCTACCCATTTAGTGACATAATCGATACAGACAAGAATGTACCTTTTTTGTCTTGATGGAGGGTTAATTGGACCGAAAAAATTTAAAGCCCACTTTTCAAAAGGTTCAATAAGTCCCCGAGGTTGTAGAGGCATCTGATCGGAAGGAACAAGCTTTCCCATCCTCTGACAACTATCACATCTCTTAACATATTCTTTGGCATATGTGAAAAGAGATTGCCAATAATATCCTAAGAGAAGGATTTTGTAAGTAGATATTTTATCGGAAAAATGTCCTCCACATGGTTCATCGTGACAAGCATTTAATATTTCTGGTACTTCATCTTCTCTGACACATCTTCGAATGATTAAATCAAGTCCTATTTTGTATAATCCTTCATTTATCCATGAATAAGATGCAGTGGTTTGAATAATTTTCATTTTCTCTCTAGGAGACAAATATGAAGGTAACTTCCCTGTAGCCAAAAAAATAGCAATATCTGCAAACCAAAGAGATTTAATAGATACTGCAAAAATATATTCGTTAAGAAAATCATCTTTTACAAGAATATCCTTATTATAATTTTATAATTTAGATAGAAAACCAAAAATTGTATTCTCTTTTCCATGCCTATCCAAAATAGTAATATTGAATTATTGTAACAACAATAACCATGTTGTAGCTCTGCCATTAGTGATATATTTATTCGTTAAATATCTAATTACAGAGTGATCTATGTGAACAAAAGTTTCATAACTAGTAATATAATGTCGAAACTTATTAATAGCATGTACTACAACTAAAAATTCCTTTTTTGTTACAGGATAATTCAACTCTGCAGGAGTAAATTTTTACTTGTATAATAAATGGCATATGAAGTCAAATATTTCTATCCCAATAAAACTCCTAAAGATGTATCTTAAGCATCCGTTGAAATATGAAAATGGAAGCTCCAATTTGGTCCTCTTAAGATGGGTGCTTCAGAAATCTTTTCCTTGAATGTTTTGAAAGCTTTTTGCCAATCAAAATTCCAAATGAATTTACAATCTTTTGTAAGATTTTTGAAAAGTGGAGAGACTATCTTTGTGAAGTTGTTTATAAATCTTCTATAATAACCAACAAAACCAAGAAAAATTCTAATATCTTTTTGACAAATAGGAACTAATAATTTGGAAATAACTTCTACTTTAGCTGCATCCACTTTAATTTCATCTCTTGAAATGTGGTGGCCTAAAACTATTCCCTCTTTAAACATTATAAAACATTTTTCATGGCTTAAGGAGAGGTTTGTTTCTTTACATATAATGAGGATTTTTTTCCAAATTTTCAAGAGCTTCCTCGAAAGAATTTCCATATAAACTTCTACACAATCATGTATTAAATAAAAAAATGCCCAATATTTCCCTGTAGAATGTTTTAGACGTATTTCATAATCCAAAAGGAAGTACTCTGTAAGCATAAGTTCCATATGGACAGGTGAAAGTTGTTTTGTCTTGATCTTCTGGTGCTACTTGGATTTGGTTATATCCACTAAAACCATCCAAGAATGAAAAATACCTTTTCCTTGCCAATATATCAAGGAATTGATCTATAAAAGGAAGTTGGAAATGATCTTTCAATGTGGCTTTATTCAATTCCCTATAATCGATACATACTCTCCACTTTCCATTTTTCTTTGGAACAATCACTAATGGTGAGGCCCATTGACTATTAGATATTGGATAAATGAAATTCACATTCAACAAATTTTGCAACTCCTACTTAACAATTTCTCTTAGAGTTGGATTCATCCTCTCTGAGGTTGTTGAATTGGTCTGACATTTTCTTCAACATAAATATGATGCATACAAGTGTTAGGATCAATTACTTTCATATCACTGTATTCCCATGCATAAGCAGAGGAATGTTCTTGTCACATATTTATCAATTCATTCTTTTGATATTCTTCCAAATTATTATTGGTATTCAAAGTTTTTCCTCGAAATATTTCTATTAAATAATTTCCAAATTTCTCCATAGAATGCAAAGCCATTTGATGAGATGATAAATATTCAACATTACATTGTTTTTGAAAACCTTGATCTTGTTCACAATATGAGAAAGAATCATTATTATTCATCAAATTTAAAATATTATCTTCCTCATCTATTTACGAAGTAGAAAATATCAATTTTATATCAAAGTTCTCACTATCATCATCTATCCAAACTTCACTTTCTACTTCTATTGTTGTTTTTGCTGGAGGGTATAGTGTGAATTTCTTAGTAGATATTACATTAGAGATAAACATATCACCATATCTACAAATTATGAAAGCATCAACTGTAGCTAACAATGCTCTTCCTAGAATCAATGGATGTCCTCCTAAATTATTCTTGGGAGTCAAAATCATAAAATCAACTAGACATTCCAAAGAATACAAGGAGATAGATACATCTTCTAACACACCATAAGGTTTAATAACATATCTATCTACTAACTATAACAATGTTGGCATGTACTCAAGATTGGAAAGTTCTAATTGATTCATAGTTTGTTTACTCATGATATTGATAGCTTCTCCCAAACCGATCAATGTGTTTGGAATCTCGACACCAATGAGTTGTGTTTTTACGATGGGGCTTCCTAGATCTAGATATTTCTGTACTGTTGGTTTCCCCATCATAATATCTGCAATTTTCCCAACCAATTGGATTTTTTAAATTTCTTTCTTTTCCCTTCCTATTTTTTTAATGCTTAACTTCCTGATTGTTCTTACAAAAATTGAAATTTCCTCTATAGCTTTTAACATAGGAATTTTGATGTAAACATGTTGAGATTCAACAAGAAGATCCTAGTGAAAATTATGCACCTACATTAGGATGGAGCCTCAGGCTATTTTTAGGTGGATGTCTATTTATAGATGCATGAGAAAATTCTATTTATAGATGATGTCTATTTATAGATGCATGAAACAATTCTATTTATAGATGAGGTCTATTTATAGATGTATGTGCAAGTTCTATTTATAGATTGCATGTCTATTTATAGATGTATGTCAGCTATTATTATCCCTTAATATTAGTTGGACAATACACAATAATCTATTCTCATTGAGCACTTGGAAATAGTTAACTGAAGTGGAAAATTAGTTAGCTATAGGAAATTCGAGTTCAAAGTTTGGTTGGTGGGACATGCAAGTGGACTTAGTTGTGACTGAGTGATTCGAAGTTGTAACAGAGTTGGAAGTGTAGTTATGAGAGTTGTAAAGTAATTTAACTCAGTTAAGTGAGTTAAAGTATGTTGTGCTAGTTGTAACTGAAGATACACTAGTGAGAGATCAATGAATTAATTATTAATTAATTCACAATCAGTGGTCTCACATGCAACTGAAGGTTTACTACTGTTAACTACATGCAAATCAGATCCATTGGAGACCCAGTTGAGATGTGGGTGAAAGGGACAATTTGACTATCAGTTGTGACATAAGTGGGCGCACACATGCAACCACACACAGATTGGATGTGCCCATGAGGATTGCATAGTCAAGGCAAGAAAGATTCCATTCATTCAGGGATTTCTATCAACTGGGATTGCGCAGTGGAGGCACGCTGTCTGGAGGTAGTAAATTAGCACAGGAATTTGCCAATTTTTGTATGACAGTGTGAGACGATTGTATATTGTACTGAGAGCTCTTGGATTGAAGCTTTGTCTGAGATTGTTTCATGATATATGATATATACATAATATATGATAGTGGGGTTTTTAGCTTTATGCTTTCTCAGAAAAAAAACATATGTGTTATGTGTGATTGATCTTTCTTCATGATATTGCCATTAGCGATTGTGTTTTAAATTCCACAAAGATTATTTTTGTAGAAGCGATTATGTTTTTAACAGTGGCATATAATTGTTAGATTAGGAGAATCCTGGCAATGCATAATTTGTATTAAAATTTCTACATGGTATCGGAGCATAGAAGATTGCAATTTTGAAGCAGGAGCTGAGTTTGTTGGTGGAAATAATTCGAATTTGTAGAAATATTTTCTTGGTGCTACAGTTGAGTTAACATCGAAATTGCTTTCAATGGCTTGCAGCTACAGTATGCACTCGAGGGAAAATCGAACTACATTTTTTGGAAGGATAGGATGGAGGTAGTGCTCGAATATAATGGCTTGAAGGAATTCATTGACAATGATGTTCCGAAGCCCACTTTGACAAATGCTGCATTACTTGATACATGGCAAAAGACAGTGGTAAAGGCGAGGATGATTCTGTTGGAAGGTGTACGAGACCAACATTGTATCAAGACTTCATGGGAAAGCCAAACCATATGCTATGTGGAAGGCTTTGACGGATCTTTTCCAAAGCAACAACGACCATAGGAAATTGGTGCTCAAAGATAAACTGAGGAAGATCACGATGGAAAAGGGCGACAACATTCCAAAGTATCTCACGAAGTTTGTCCAATGTCTGGATGAACTGGGGAGTGTGGGAATAACTGTTGTTGATGATGATTTGGTGAGCTTGGCTCTCTTGGGACTTCTTAAGAGTTGGCACAATTATGAAGACTCTGTCAACGAACGAGAAAAAATTCCAGATTGGGAACGAATGTGGTCAGATCTGGTGCAGGAGGAGTTCAGGCGGAACACCAGAGATGGATCTTCATCAAAGCATGATGATAAAAAATATTTTCTTTGGCTGCCAAGGCAAAGAAAGGGAAGGAGAAGAAATTTCATTCTAAATCTGAGTCTAAAGGCAAGAAGCTGGATATGTCCAAAGTGAAGTGTTTTCATTGTCACGAACATGGGCATCTTGCTACTAACTGTCCGCAGAAGAAGAAGAACAAGAAGTTTGCTGGAGCTGTAGCTAGTGAGGCCCTTGCCTCGAAATTTTAACTTGACTTCTCCTTAATTGCATGCATGGTTTCAAGTGCATTGGGATCGATGTGGTATTTGGATAGTGACACTTCCTTCCGCATGATGAGAGATAAGGAGCTTTTCAGTGACTTAGAGGAGAAAGATCTCCAAATGCATATAGAGATGGGCGACGATGGAAGATACAATGCAACTGGAATTGGTACCATTACCTTTCAGAGGGAGTCAGGTAAACCATTTCAATTGAAAGATGTTATGCATGTTCCAGGTCTGAAGAAAAAAATGGTCTTAGTCACAATGTTGGAGGACAAATGCTATATCGTTGTTTTCAGCGATGGAAAAGCTTTCCTGTGACATAAAACAATGGGTCAAGTCAAGAGGATAGGGATTCGAGTTAAAAATATCTACAAGCTGGAGGTAGATGGTTGCACTGCCATGATGGGCAATGCGAAAAAAGTGGTGAGACGAAATGAGGGCGAATTATTGCATAGGCGATTGGGCCATATTCATCATGGAGCCTTGAAATTCATGCAACAAATATCTACTGGACTTCTAATGGGAACACTTTCTCAGTTAGATCAGTGAAAGGGTTGCACCATGGGGAAGTATTTAAAGTCCACCTTTCATGAAAAGGAGAACTGTAATATTCCTAAATTAGCATGCAACTCATTGGATTATTAAATTTTGATTTTGCTCTTAGATAGAGGAATAAGAGGGTATGGAGACCCATAAATCTCCTTAGTAGGAATAAAATGCACTCCTAGTGTGAATGGAGGTCATCTAAAAGCTAAATTGAAGACCCTTAGGTGTGAAAAGGCGCTGGAGCATGTTGAATAGGTCAACTTTGACCAAATCAAACCTCGTTGTTATGGAGGAGTTGCATTAATGGTGGGACAACGTAATTTTGGAGGGAGATTTATTGCATGATGGTGGAAACCCTAATGAGTGGGACCCAAGGTGAGAAGACTCACATTTTTATAAGGAAGAGGATGGCATCCATACGGGATGATGTTATGACTATTATTTTGATATGTCTGTTCAGAATTATTGCTTTCTTCAGCTATTTAGCTAAGATTACTGGTGTTGTTTAGCACAGGGTGTTCCCGGTCGGGGATCCCACCTCTTTCCTTGAGAGGCCTCTTGGGAGAGTATTTCTCTATCATTTCCACGCATCTGACATTATAGCCAAGTTTCAGTCTTCAACTACAACACAATTTCTGTTTAGATCTGTGTTGTGTTACAGGGTGTTGCAGTGGAGGGTTGAGAAACCCACTTTATGAGCTAGTTTTTCATAGGAGGAAGGATTCCTTCTCTCGGGATATCAACAAGGAGGGTTCTTGAGCACATTTCAGATATTTGGCACCAGGCCAACCTATTCCCATCATTCACAGCGTAGTTTCAGTCTGGAATTTCGTTATTTTGAAGGGCAGTTTCAGAGGAGGATCTATTGGCTCTTTTAGAGTGTTTTCTTGGAGGTGAAGGGTTCAACCTTTCATTGGAGGTTACCTTTGGAGGAGATCTACATCAAATCCATATTATTTCAGCCTTCTATTTCAGGGGCTTCAGTTGCAGTGATTCTTCAGCCCTAGGGCTGTAGATCACCATTTATATTTGGGTGTATTTCCGGAAACCCTTCTCGGGTTCTCTTGGAAAGGTGTCTAGGAGGCTAGATCTTCACTCCTAGCATTATTTGAGCTATATAACAGCAGATCTACATGGATCCATATTTATGCAGCATTTTATGCCCAAAAACTGCGTTTTCATAGCTCAGGGCATTTGTATGGCAGCTATTTCTCATGTATTGACATATTTTCTTGTGGAGGCTTGTTTTGTATTGCTTGAGTGACTAGATTCTCAGGATCTTGTGCCCATTATTTACTGATATGTTTAATAAGATGGCTGTACATTTGTCTCATATCATGGTGTTTTGATTTATTCACTGTTCTTTCCATTATTGTGTTCATATATTGCTACTTCCTCATTTGGGAACAATACAGTGGTATCAGAGCATAATCTTGGCTCAGCCTGTGGATCTCAACCATTATGCTATCGGGAGATTAAGAAGAAGGAGAAAGGGATCAGGATGATGGAGAGAATGAGTTTTATCTCATATTTTTTTAGATCTAAGAAGGACCTCACCAAGGAGGTCAAGCAAAGAAAAATGGAGAAAAGAAGTGAAACCACATTAGGGTTTTAAGATGAGAAAGGTCCATGTACTTCCTATCAACAAAAAGAAGATCCGGTATTGCATAGAGCTCCAAAGAAACATGCTATGCCATTTTTTTTTGAAGAAAAGGGGCATGGAGATGGAGAACACTTAGATCATGAGATTCTAAGTGAATATCTTGCAGAATATAAGTCTCAACCTAGGGCTTTCAAGGAGAATCTAACTCTCCCACAGTTCATTTAGCTCAAAGAAGAAATGAGACCTTACAATAATGGAAGAAAAGAGGGCAATAGATTTCTATTGTCTACCTTTGATGGGTCATCCTCATGCACAACAAGGGCTTGGGGAATGAAGTTGGATGCATTTTTCTTGCTACATCCAGTAGTAGAGAAAGAAACTGTTGATATTGCAGTGCTGCACCTTGAGGGTGAAGCAAACATTTGGTGGTTCAAACATTTGAGTCATCCAAAAGTGACTGCATATGAAGATTTTACTCAAAGGTTGATCAAGAAGTTTGATAAGAAGAAATCAGAGGATAAAAATCCTTCACCACCACTTGCTGCAGGAGCACTTGCATCAGGAGAAAGAACCATTTCATCTTTGCAAAGTGGTCTTGATCTCTTGAAATATAGAGTCCCATGCACTATTCTAGAGATGCATGAGGAGGAGGAGACTTGTACTAGTGCTGATGTAGCCATGGAAGAGAAACCATCATTATCAGTAGTTGGGGAAGCCATCACACCAGAAGGAGGAACCCTTGTAGTAGTTAAGATGTTCCCAAGCTTTACCAAGGTATTCACATGTTTCTATTTTCTGTTACTTCAGCCCATCATATGGAGGATTGTGGGAATATACCTTTGCATGACCTAGGGTCAAAGTATATTGCTGATTTGGAACAACAGACTATCACTGCGCTAGGGACCTTTGATTTGTTCAAGGAGAAGATACACAGTCATCCTAGTATATCATTGTTTATTTGCACATAACTCTTGGGGTTGGAGTGTATAATTTTGGAGGATGGGATGAACATTGTCCTAATAAGAGCAATGAAGAACTATGTGTTCAACATTGAGCATGATCTTGAGACAGAAGATGCACCATTATGGAGATCAGTAGTGCTGTCATTGAAAAACAGTGATGGGTTAGGGGCCCAACCATTATTGGAGCATTCCAATGACCTTTTTACATGCATGGCAGAGGATAGGCAGATGATTGATGGAGGACATCTTATGATGAATGACATCTTCCATTATTATGATGGATAATTTGATGAGCACTTCACATTTTGATAAGAAGTTTTTGCCTACACCTTATTTTGATCCTTATGAGATCAACTAGGTCATTGATGAGTGGTCTTCATTTGAAGATCTCCAGGAGATTGCATTTCAACATCCCGTGAAATGCAAAAACAGAAATCTGATTTGGGAGGGTGGTATTCTCCATTGGAGGGATGCCAATTTTGAGCATGATGATAGACACTCACCATTATTTGGATGGGTGATGTTGATGAGCAAGAGGTTGGAAATCCACTTGCAGATCTATGACATAGGGCAGCAGGAGGCAAGGTTGCGTTGGCTACTCTTGAAAGAGTTTGGCCATCATGTGACATATCCTTCTCCAAAGAATATGATGGTGGATGGAATTTGGCATGGCACTTGCATCATATGGCAACAAGCAGTTTGGGTGTATTGGGTTATGTGATATCTTTCATGTTAACCATCATGTTGCTGATCCATAGTTTATATGATGATGGTGTGGGGAGGAAACAAGAGTTGTTGTTTCTTTGGGAGTTCTTGGGAGAGTATGGGCTGATTTTCTCCCATACTTTGCATGATGTTGCAGCAGTAAGTGATGGCACTATCATGGTGCAAAGGGGCTACTCCTTAGCCTTGGAGGATCAGGAGGTACTTCCACTTTGGAAGGAATCTCCCATATATGGGAACACTATGATAGATGAATTTGACATTTGGCATGTCAAAGAATGGAGCTATGATATGACAGGAGCCTTATTGCAAAGGCCAACAACGCTATCACTTGGGAGCTGGGATTTATTGATGGAGTGTTCCCATGATCACTTCACATATGATCCACTTTATGGACAAGTAGGAGATGAGAGTGACAGAGTAGTGGATGGAGACATCTATTACCATGATATGATCTTCTTGACTTGGATTTCCAAGCATAAGAAAAAAGATCTTCATGCAGCACATAGTTCATTCCTTTTCATGGGAGTATGTCATACCACTATGGAGGGTTCATTCATGGATATTATTATCATCTTGCTTTCAATACATGGTAAGAATCATGTTTTTGCATTTATTGATTATCTAACACAATATTTGCATTCTCTTACCATCTCTATGTTACCTTCATGTCACCTTGACATTCTGCTGACCGTATGAGCTCATTATTACTCATACTTCCTCCTTTTGCAAGTCTAATATACCAGCTCCTCATATCAAGCTTCAAAATCAAAAGAAAATCCTTAAAATCCCCTAAAGAATTGGTATCGCACTTTCTCTATGCATTCCCTGCGGTCCCGCGCCTAAAGCTCAGCCTGCATGCGGAACCATACCGCACGTTCTTTGTGTAATGGGTGCGGACCTCTGTAAAACATAAAAAGGCGAGAAAATGAAGATTAAAAAGTGAATTCCAGGTGAATTCTAGAAGATTCTAGACGGGAATTCTCGGAATGGATACGCTTTGAAGTTGGTTCATGCATCCCTCTCTAAATGGAGCTAACCCCTTGATGTAAGGAGCTTATCCCTTTGAAGGAGGATTCTATCCCTTCATATTTGGAACTAGAAACCTCCTCTCTTTCACTATAAAAAGAGGCCTTGGGTAGCCTCAAAGGGAGTTCAAGCTTATGAGATTTGAAGTTAAATGTTGTTGAGTTTTAGACTTGAGTAACTTTAGACTTTCTGTGAGGTTAAATCACTTATCCTCATTTGTCTTAGTTCAAAGAGTGCAATGCTTGTCAGAGTAAAGGAGATTCCTGCTTCGGACCCCGGGAGGACCTGCACAACATCAAGGCACCGGTTGTAAAGGTTTTCTATCTTTAAAGTTAATACAAATATACTCATTTCTCTCATTAAACTGTCAATTTGTGGTTTATTTCATAAATTCCTTGATCATTATGATAAGCATGATTTATGATAATGTCTATATAGGTGCTGCTTAATCTTTTTCCTTGTTTGTGATTGCAGATATACGAAGGACGTTCTTTCAGTGCACGGGAAGGACTTCAACAAAATCAAGTAAGCAAGCAAAGCGTTGGATACAAGGTAGGCCTTGCACCCGTATAGTGTTTTTATAAATTGCATATGCTTAGAGAGAGATTAGTATAATTGGCTGTTTGTTGCTAGTTACCTTTTGTACTAGAGAGATCGGTCTTGTCCGCAAGACGGATTAATCTTCACAACAAAATGGCGACCATACTGGGGAAGAACTTTTGTTTGTTCTTGGTTCTCTTTGATTTTTGACTTGAGAAAAGGTTTCTTTTTCTGGTTTTTGATTGATTCACATCTGTCTGGGTGCTTTAAATTTTTTCTGTTTTTGAAAAGTTAGAAGTTTTTTGGATTTTTCTATCATTTTTGCTAGGACCGCACTCTGCATAACTGTTACAGTGCGGGCAGTTTCGCACGTTCTTTATAGAATACAGTGCGGGACCGCACCTGTTAGCACTGCTTACATGCGGACCCTGTAAAAATTTTGAAAAATCTCTAGGTTTCTTTTTCTGGTTAATTTTTAGATCTTTGGTTTCTGCCCAGACTGGTTATTGTGTCTATCAAGAATTCATTGTTTATGAACTCCAACAGTGTCAGTGTTTTGAATGATTTTCTAGAAGTTTTTGCCGATTGGATTATTTTTTCTGTTTGGTCTTTGTAGTGATTCAAATTTTTGACAATCTGTAGTATCTCAGATCACATAAGATCTCTTTTTGTCTATTGAATCCGACCTCATTGTGAAAACATCCTAGTTTGAGAAATTAAGCCTTTTTGATTTCTTTGCAAATCTTCGAAAAGAACTTGTTTGAAAAGTTTTGAATTTCATTTATTCTTTGAGTGTTTTGGAAAACATATTTTGAGTGTTTTTGATCTGTTTGATAGATTCTTAGTTTGCTGAATAACTAAGAGAAACATTCATAAAAAAAAAACTCTAAAAAGCTTTGACTCAATTTAGATTAGTTTTTTAAGATTAGTCTTCATAGTTTTGAATAGTTTTAATTTTTGTAGATTTCTTTCGAAAGAGAATTGTTTTGTAGCTTCTTGTTTGGAAAAGAAAATAGTTTTTCTTGTGAGCTTTGATAATTCAACGAAAAGACAAAATAGTTTCTTTCACTTAGTTTTCATGTTTGAAGAAGAAATTTGAAAGTTGCATTCTCTAACTCTTCTTTAGATAGAAAATTCATTGAAAGAAAAAAGAATTGAATATCATCATAGGTGCATTTTAGTGTTTTTGGAGGTCGAGTCTTCACATCATACAAAGTTTCATTTCCGCGCCCATTTGACTTAAGAAACAGCTCTTAAAAGTAACGCTTAAATAAAATTCATCTCGTAATCTTTTTATTTTTAGGGCTCTCATCACCAACATAGCTTAGGCTAGTATCTTGGAGTAGGGAGTAATTAACTCTCCAAGGTAGATAAAACAAACAAGTAGATATATCTTGCGGTAGGAAGAATTCCAGTTGTTGCATGTATGCTCTGGGAATCTCCTCTTAAAGGAGTTAAGCACGAGATCATATCTGAACCAGTGGGGTAATCAATCCTTCCTCATTGGGAACGATAGAAGATATACACGTATTAAAAACGGTAAACCTCGGATAGACCATTGTCGAGGAGCCGGGGGTCACTTGTCGGTAAACCTTGGATTCTGTTCAAGGAGCCTTCAAGGGGATTGAGCTTTGTTACTCTGCCCTTGCGTGTGTGTCGGATCGTAGACTGTTCCCCGAGGTATATTTGTTTCAGTTGGTAACCTTAGAGGCCATAATCTTTAGGATTCTTTCCTAAGGTGACGGTGGAGGGAAGATCCCACTGTACCTGGAACAGACGTCGACTAGACTCACTTGGACTCTCTGGGTGGTTCTCTTCACTCGAGATGGTTATGTGAAGAAACTTGTGCCAGTCTGTTTCATTAAGCAGGTTGTCGGGGTAACTGTTCCAACCGCCCTTTTCGTGTTAAAACTCTACTAAGTTGGATTTCATCACCAACTAGTGATTTTAGTACGAAAAGTTACTTGTTTGTGTGTGGTTTGAACTCTTAGATTTTTTAAGCGTATGATTCAATTGTTTGTTTCTTAGAGACTTTAGGTGTTTTCATTGCAATTTTTCTTTGTTTGCGTGTGATTAGATAATTTTTCATCGTGGCGGAATTGCCGAGACAATCCCGGAGAATACAAGGGAAACCCCCTGAATTTACACCAGGTCATTTAGAAGGGCTTCGGGCTCTGGTACCATACAGTAGCCGTAGAATTAGATCAACAGAAGCTGAAAGCTCTGCTATTGTGATACATCCTGATCATCAAATTCCCACAACAGAATATATTCAAGAACCGATTTCAGTTTCTGAAGTCACTGAAAATATTTCTCCTACAGGAGAATTATCTGACGAACCTGAAATCTCTGAGCCTGAAACTGAATCTTCTGTGTTAGAAACATCTTCAGGATTTATCTCACCAGCTTCTAGCGATCCAGGTTCACCAAGGGTTAGAAATATCATTACTGAAAATCTTCCTTCTGGACTAATTTCTATAGAAGAACTTACTAATCCAGACGAAGACATATCTCTTCCCAACTCCCCTCAATCGTTAAATCTGAGGGAGCGTGAATCCATTTTCTACAGCCCTATTCGAACTAATCCCTGGTATCTTTCTTTAACTGATTTTTTAGAGAATCCGGGTCTTACTTTTTATCCACCTCGAGCTCCATTCCATCCTACACCCAGAGGTTACTATCCGTCATCTATTATGGCTGGAGAGTCGTCCATGTTTTCGCAAACGCCTGAATATTTTTTACATGGTGGTCCTTCTGTTCCTGCGGGATATCAGTCTTTGTCTGGTACTTTCTCAGGAGCAACTCCTCAACCTATCGAAAATGTGTTATCATCTGGTCTTGGTGGACTTAAAATTGAAACGTCGAGCGCAGAGCAAGTTTTTATGATGTCTGGTAATATTCCTAATCCTCAAGGGTATGCTTTTGATGACTATTTCAGTGGCTTTTTAATAGAATTTGTGAACCTTTTTGTATCATGAATTTGGAAAGTAATAAGGAACCATAACAAAACATGTGAGAATTGATATGCAAGACTTAGCCACTGATAATGGTTATTTTCTGTACAGGAAAAGGAGAAAACGAGGAATTTCCGTTCCAAAGGAAAGGACAAAGTCGAGATAACTGCTGTCCCTCTGAACGAGAACCGAATGCAAACAAGGCTAAATAGATTACAGCAAATCGGCTCGGAAAAGAAGGAGAAGACACCAGCTCGGCGCCAAAGAAAGGAAAGGATGAAGAATTAACAGTTTGGCGAATCCCTCAGGATCTTCGATCCTGAGGGATCGCTGCTTTATTTATCATGTTACTTGGACATCTCCGCCATCACCTTTATATAAAGGGACAACACTGTTAGCTTGATAGATAGGATACGCTTTTATGTAATTTTCTGTAAAACATCAACTTTGATTATTGAGTCTCGTTGAGAACTGGTTCAATGTATTTTTGACCGATGCATTAATAAAAGCTTGGTGATTATTTCATCTCTGCGTCTGGATTAACTTAAAGCGGTGTATCCTTGGAGGCTAAGGGCCCGGCCCCGAAGGACACTTGCTTCTGTACCATTACGACTTGACTTTTGTGTGGTTTGTTTATCATTGTTATTTGGTAATTTGATATGCTTTATAAGTTCATATTACATGCTTTGTTAAAGATTGAATCATTGAGGTTTTTTACAGATAGAATCGTGTGTTGACTCCGCATCAAGTTATTAATCCTTTCAAGAGTTAATTGCATGTTCTTACTGTTTTGTTACAGAGCTGTTATACTAAACGTTCGTGTTGTGCGCGTTTCTGATTTATCAGTACTGTTCCATAATTCATTAATAGTTATTGCTGTTCCATTAGTGTGATTTGTGTGAATTGCTTTTAGAGTGAAAGAATGTTATTTGATTGCAAAGAATGCATTTGAGTTAATAGATTAAGTTTGGTTACAACCTGCGGGACTTAGTTATTCAATTGCTGTTCCATTTTAGACTTGCTGTTCTATTTCAGAATTGTTGTTCAATCCTTTATTTGCTTTGCTATTCCAT
>JAXQQM020060789.1:0-48850 GCA_034641835.2 Pinus albicaulis
TTTTTTTTTTTTTTTTTTTAACAAGAACGGGTATGGATTTCTATTAGAGTTTGGCCAAAATGCCTTTCACCGGTTACATTAGGTTGAGCATAGCCCTTCAAATTTCTTCCACTAACTGATCATAGGCCCCAAAATTTGGGAATCCACATATTTTACTCGAGACTATCAAGTCTATCTCTGGTATTTTCCCTATCTTAAATAGACATACAAACTGTTTCAGTAAAATGCAGAAAAACATAGCAAAATTTATGGTATGGAATCCCACTCCTCACTTCCTTCTATCAAGAGGAAGCCTGCGGGAAGTGAAACTTCCCTGTTGGCTTCCAAATCAGCATCCTTATTATTTTCTCTCACAACATGAAGAAAGGATGCAGTCCGGAAGGATTTCACCAGAATTCTGATTCTTGAAATCACTCTTTCCAATATGATATCAGCTAGAGAGGCATCCTCCACTAAGTCTTTGATAATGGACTGAGAGTCTCCAATGATACTGACATCAGAAATACCAATAGCCTTTTCTTGCGTGAGACCTTGCAGAAGTTCCAAGGCCTCAGCTTGCATGCTAGTAGACTGCCCTAATGCCCAAGCAAACTTTGTCACAATTATGCCCTCTTTATTTTTTATAATTCCTCCTGCCCCAGCCAATCTGGGGTTGCCTTTCACTACCCCATCAAAAAAAAAGGAGTATCTGGATTGCCTGAGGAGCAGATCTAATAGATCATTCTCCTTTCCTCTGAATTTCCACTCTTTTATGTCCTTGTGCTGCCTTATATCGCCAGATAATTGGAGATCCAACGAGGCACCCCATTCTAAGTATTGCTGGCTTAGATTCAAATCCGGAAAATGTTCCCCCAGACTTTCTTTCCATAGACTTTTTATTTTAATGATGATGAACTGCGAATTTAAGCTTTCATCTCTGAAAACTCTTCTATTACGCTCAAGCCAAATTTTCCAGCAAACAAATTTCGGCAAGGAGAGCCATGCAGCTTTAAAATTTTCATTCTTTGGGAGCGTTTCTGGATAGAGATTTCGCCAATTTGCAAATAGATCTGTGATAGACGTGGGTAAGATGAATTCAGTTTTCCAATAGCTCAGTAGGCCTTGCCAGATTTCTCTTGAATATTTGTAGTCTAATATGATGTGCTGGGTGTTCTCTTCACTGTCACAGCATAAATGGCATCGAGAGGGACCTTGGAACCCTTTATTCTTCAATCTGTCAGCTGTTAAAATCCCTCTGTGACATAACAGCCAACAAAATGAGTCAACCTTTGGCATGGATTTGAAATTCCAGAGCCCTTTCCAAACAGCAGGATCAGGAGGGACATTAGGACGATCTTGAAGGCTTTTATATCCCTACGCAACAGTGTACAGCCCTGGGGCGGCTCCCCAACCGTGGGCATCCTTCTTTCCCACACGTAGAGGCGCCTTACCATTTAGCAGAGATAGGAGGAGATCACGAGCGGGAGTCAGCTCTGGAGGAATGGGAGGAAGTCTCCAATGTAGCCAATTGCTGCCTGCCCACTGGGAGATGTCCCAAAGAGTAATGTAACCTACGTTGTTCAGCCACAAATGAAGCGCTTATAGAGAGAAATGAGATGATAAAGGAGGATGCATCATGATGCAATCGTCCCATATCCTAGTTTCTTTGTCATTCCCTGGAATCCAATACGCTTTGTCTCTGATTAAAGGGGATGCTTTGTGGCAGAGTTTGATCAGATGCGAACCTGTAGTGGGCAGAGAGGTGTCTAGGCATCTCTTCCTCTTCCCCCTGAAATATTTGCTCCATAGAGCTCTTTGCACCCAACCTGGGTGTGGTCCAATGATCCTCCAGAAGATCTTGGCTCCCATGGCTATGTTTTGGAGGCTAAGGTCTTTGAAGTTGAGGCCTCCTTCAATCTGAGACTTGCAAATTTTCTCCCAACTTACCAAAGGGATTTTCCTGTCATTGTGATTGCCCCCTTTCCAGAAGAACATACGAATGAAGGCTTCCATTTTTTTGATGATGCCTGAAGGTGCAAGAAAAATAGAGAATTGAAAAATGGGGAGGCTACTAAGAACGGATTTGATGAGGACAGTTTTTCCGGCAAGGTTTAACCAAGAGAACCCCCAAGCTTGAATTTTGGCCTTAAATTTGTCCAACAGAGGAATCCAGTCTCTGCTGTAATCCAGTTTACGGAAGATGGGAAGGCCCAAATAATTAAAAGAGGACCAAGAAAGGGAGGCAGAAAATCCAAGGATTCTGGAGATGGCAGAGAGGGTGGAAGCAGAGATATTCCAGCAAAAATCTTTACACTTACCTTTGTTTAAACAACTGCCTTTAGCTTCACTGTATTCATCCAAGACCTCCTTAAATATTAAAGCAGATCTGGCAGAGGTAGCCCCTAATAAGAGGGTATCATCCGCAAACAGGATGTGATTAACATTTTTAACCCCTCTGGCTATATTGAGCCCCAAGATCTCTTGGTCAACCAATTTATGATCAAGGTAGAAAGTCAGGACAAAAACATGAAGGACGAAGAGAAGAAGAGAGAGGGGGCAACCTTGCCTAAGTCCCCTTAAAGCTTTAAAAAAGCCAGCTGCTCTCCCATTCACCAAGGGTGCGATCCAAGGATCGAAAATACAAGCACAGATCCAATTTACAAAGCCCATTCCAAAGCCAAATTTTTTCAAAACTTCCCAAAGAAAGCTAAGTCTGACCCGATCAAAGGCATTTGCTAAATCAAGTTTAATTACCATACCTTTCTCAATGCGAAGATGGCTTGAGTGAATCGCCTCTTGGACGAGAATGAAATTGTCAGCAAGTTGTCTCCCCTGAACAAATCCGCCTTGGTTCTCCGGGATGATGACTGAGAGGATACCTTTCAGCCTGTTGGCAATTACCTTTGTGATTAATTTATATCCAATGTTACAAAGAGAGATGGGCCAGAACCGATTAAATTCTTTAGCACCCTTTTCCTTGGGAATGAGGGCGAGAAAAACAGAATTGGTGCTGCCCCCTATTTTCTGGCAATTTTGGGATTTCAAAATCATTTTGTAGAGGTCTTTCTCCACAATCTGCCAGCAGGTTTGAAGGAATCTTGCAGTGAAGCCATCCGGGCCTGGGGCTTTGTCTGGCTCCATGTCTGAGAGGGCATCTTTTATTTCTTGTATAGAGATCTTCACTTCCAGCTATTGATTCATTAAAGGAGAGATCCTAGGGGGAACCGCCTCCAAAAATTTAGAGTTTGGGTCGGTCACACCCTCTTCTCTGTACAGGTTTTGAAAGTGATTGAAATATGCTCTCTTTATGCTCTCAAAGTCTTTGTGAGTCGAGTTACCATCCTTGATTTCTGTAATAGAGTTAAAGCTCTTTCTGGCTTGAGCTTGTTTGTGGAAGAAGGCAGTATTTCTATCTCCCGCTTTAAGCCATAAACTCCTAGACTTTTGTCTCCAATGCTCTTCCTCCGAGAGGCAAGCTTTATGGAAGCTTTGCTGAAGCTCAGCTTCCTTATCCAATACTTCTTTAGTGATTTCAACATCTTCTCTTTGGGCATGATGCTGGGAAAGAAAGTCTTGAGCCTGCCTTCTCTCTTTTGAAAGGGAGGGAAGAGATTTGGCCCAAGATTTAAGAACAGCTTTCAGTCTTCTAAGTTTTTCCTCCCAAATGAAGAAAGGTGAACCTTTCACTGGCGTTTTCCAACTGTCTAGAACCAAATTCAGAAACTCAGGTTCCTTGACCCAAAGAGGATTGAACCTGAAGGGAATGGGGCCAAGATCATAGAGGCCCAACATCTCAAGCATAATGGGCTTATGATCATAAACACTGCATGGGAGTATATGCAATATAAATTCTAAGCCCAGCAAAAGGAAGGAACTCTGCACCAAACATCTGTCAAGTCTAGCAGAAATGTGACCAGGACCTATTCTTTTATTGGTCCAAGTATACTTACCATTTTCTGGGGAGATATCTAGCAGATCCCGGTCCTGCATGAGGTCTTCCACCCACTCCCTTGCAGGGTCCCTTATGATTGTGCCTCCTCGCTTTTCCTCCATGCGCAAGGTAAGATTTAGATCACCTGCAACAATGATGTTTTCCAAGTTTTCTGACTCCGACAGATGCCTGATGGAGTCCCAACACTCCCTTTTCTCCCCTATATTTGTGGGAACATAGACATTGAAAAGACTAAGTTCCTCCCTCGAGTCTCGGTGACCAGCCTATACTTGAGAGGATTCCAAAGAGAGCCCAGTCCCCCAGAGGCTCCCCGTGCTGAAACTGCTTGACCGCTACTTCCTTTCCAGAATTTTTTACTGATTTGGAGAAACTCATTGTCCTCCATTTTGGTCTCCTGAATCAGAAGAATGTCTGGGGCTTCTCTTATTATAAGGCTTCTCATTGCTTCTTCTTTCACTTTGCTCCCCATTCCTCTACAATTCCAGGAGACAATCTTCATCATTTATTTTTATGGTGAGGGGCTCCCTTGGAGCCTTGCACTTGATTTTTAATCATCTTCGTATTTTTGCCAAGGAGTTTCTCCAGAGTGGGTTGAGTACCCTGAAGCTTATCTTTATAAGTTTCATGGTCTCTCTTTTCTCTCACAGATTTGCGGCCCCTTGCAGATCTTCTGACTGATGTCTGCGTCTCTCCTATTTCTCCATCCTCCTCAAACTCCTCCGAGTCATGCTCCTCCTCGGAGGCTTCTGTTTGCTTATCCTTATTTCTTGCCGTGGCACTTTCTTCAGGACTTGTTCCTGCTGAAGTCATTTTCTCTGAGGGTTTATCCTGCCTAGCTTCTTCCCAAGGAGTCTCTTCTGTAGAGCTCAAGAACTCATACCTATTTCCTTGGCTTTTTGGCGGAGGATCATTCTGGGTGGAGGCAGGCTGGGAGCCTTGAGCCCCAGTCTTCTTGTCAGTTGAATTTGACCTCTTGACTTGGTTCCAACCATCTTCCTTTCCTTTCTCTGCATCCCCTTTGTTCGGGCACCCTCTTGAAAAATGGCCATAGACGTGACATTTACGACATTTGAAAGGGAGTTGCTCATAGTCCAGCACTTGCACATGCGTCCAACTGCCAACCTTTATTTTGATGGCCTCCGGAAGTCCCACCTCTAAGTCCACCTCAACACAAAATCAGGCGCAATCATACTGATCGTTGTTGTTTTCTCTATCAATGAACTTTCCCAAAGCATCTCCAATATGCTTGAGGGAATCCCAGTTCCAGCAGTGCACAGGAAGATTAGGGAGCCGAACCCAGACAAGAACTGCCGTTGGGACATCCACGGCCGGATCGAAGTCAGGGGTCCATTTATTGAGGTAGAGGCCCTAAGGTCCCATGAAATAGGGCCCATTCCTGAAGATCAAATCTTTGTCCTCCTTTGTGTTGAACTCGAACAGGAAGTAGCCTCTACCCAAAAAATATGAGGTGACTTTGTTCTTGATCAGCGGAATCCAATTCTTAACGACCCAATTTTCTGTCGATTTTGGCGAGGGCCAAAGGCCCGTGAATTGACCCAGCAGTGCTCGATCTACCAGGGACAAAGCGACCTGGATCGGACCCTCAGGAGGGAGGTTTACCTCAGGAACATCGTCGAGCTTTTTGACAAACTTAGAGGCTTCGGAATTCTTCTTTTTGGGAAACGAAGCTAGCAGAGAGGAGAAGGCAGCTTTAGCATCTGGGGGCGGAGCATGCGAGGGCCCGAGGGGCAAGCCTTGGGCCTCCATGGCAGAGAAGGATAAATCAGAAATAACACACCTGATCCGCACCGAGAAAGAACTGGAGGCGAGGCATCACAGGCCCGAGATGAACGAGAATCTCCAAGGCCGAGGAGCAGGTCCAAGTAGATCTGACGAGGGAGGAAGCGGTGCTGCGAGACCCTAAAGCAAGATCTGGAGGGAAAAGAAGGATCCGAACAGAGTCGAGAGACCCAGAGGTCAGGAGGACCAGGGTCAGAGGCGAAGATGGCCAAGAGGGTAGAGCCCAGACTCAGGCTACACAGAGTAGGTCGCAGCAGGCAGCAGACATGGGCTAAATTGGTGTTAATAATGCAGAAATATTTCACTTGTGATACCAGATTCAGTGTTGTACATCTTTAACATGTAAGGATACTACAACACATAAAGGGAGACATAAGGATAAATATGCCATATTTCTTCTACAGGAGTTTGATGAAAATTATAGAAAGCATTCAATCAGAAGCCAAACCAAAATAAGTTCAATTAATTCACCAGGGACTCATTAAAATTCTTGTAGATCATCAATTGAAGATTAATGGGATAATTTGGGAAGATTTCCTAGCAGAAAATGGGTTTGTAGAAAAAATTGTGGAAAAAAAAAACTAAACCCATAGAAGAAACAAGAAACATCATGCATACATCTATTTATCCATATACAAGATCAAAGAAACAATAGGGAGAAATGGTATTAGAAAAATAAACATCTTTTGTGACTATTCCTAGGAGGCAAAAGGGAAAAACTTCAGTAGAACCAGAGGTCCAAACCTTGGAAACTTCTCCTATTAGGAAACAAGCCACTGAAATTCTTGACAGACTGGAAAAACAAGTTTATGAGGATGCTTTATATAAATATTCATGCTTTTAGAAAAATGAAGTAGAAGTTGTTTCAGTTTTTAAAGATTCAAAAGGGGAAGATCAGAATCTTTTCAGAGTTAAAGAGCTTACTGACAACTTAGAAATAAGCAGGATCATGGAAAGACACTTGAAAGAAGAGAATGAAAATTACAAACTAACCAATGAAAAATTGGTTAAAGAGAATGAGAATATTAGTGAAGAGATGGATAAAATGAAAAACAAAAAAAATCTTCTTTACACACAGGCTTTCAAGTGGTTTCAGGAGAAAAACTCCTGAAAGCTAAGTATGATAAGTAGAAAGTAAAAACTTCCATATATAAAGACGGACAGGGTAAGGACATGGATTCTATTTTTCACATAGCACAACATGAGGTTACAGGATCAGGGATAGGATCAACATCAGGACTCAGAAGGTCAAAGAGGAAACAACAAGCATGAGGACATGCTTGATCTTTAGTTTGGGGGACATGTTGGGCCTTGTTTTTTATCTCTTTTTGCTTAAGGAATAAATTTTATTTTGCTACATTATCCAAAAATTTACCATCATATTCACCTCACATAGACCTAAAGATGCATATACAGGTATTTAATTTATGTTTTTCAATTATTAGATGTTTTTGTGAAAATTGAAATTTAAGTGCAATTTTGGACAGCAACAGAAATTCCCGTAATAGCATGATGGTTTACATATGTGTAGGAAACTTGGGCTTGAGATAGATATGTTCTGAGAAAGCTAGGGAACTAGGAGTAACAATACACATGTTGGTACAGTTAGATTGAGCTTTAATAGGCTCAGTCAAAGGAGGTCAAACAGGACCAATCTTTATGGAGGATCCCTAGAAACTAGCTCAACACTCTTATTTTATGGGATTTTTCCAAATTATGATGGATATGATAGATGGATTTGACTTGATATCATAGGATATAGATATTTATGATTACTTGAGACATTTTAGATCAGTTTGTTAGATATTTCATCTATTTAAGCCTCACACTTTGGAGGCTTTGACATTGGAACTTGTATGACTTATTATTATTATCTTTGAGACTTGAAGACATAATAGAAGATCTGTTCTACCATATTTTGATGCTTCTACATGCTGATTGATTTCTTGAAGTCTTGAGTAGCTGAGTTTACTTTCAATGCGCAAGGCAAGGGTGGAAGGGCCCCCACACCGAGCTAAGTGCACTTCTTAGTTTTCATAGCTGTAATTTGTGAATTGGTTTACTTAGATTTATTATTTCCTACTTTCATGTTTTCACAATGGTATTAACGATGTATGCAACCAGTAATTAAGGACAAATAAGATCCCTAAATTTAGAGCCTCTTGATTATTATTCCATATATCTTAATCCATTGTTTAGAAGTTAGATTTCCTGATTTCATGATTTCACAATAGTGTTAATGATATAATGCAACCAGTAATTAAGGACAACCAAGATCTCTAAAGTTAGAGCCTCTTGATTTTTTTTTTTTTGACAATAATGGTTATTTTGATTAAAGGGCGGCAAACCAGCTGCCGCGGACTGAAACAATACAGCTCTGTCTAAGATTGAATTTCATGTTACATAGAGAGGGATCTCGGCCCTTGTTACAGATAGAGAGAGCGCCATGGATAGCGTGCTTCAAGAGGGCTAGTTCCGCGAATGGAGGTTCTTTGAGATTACAGAAGTAGTCTTGAAAATCCGTTGTAGTTTGTGTTTCTTCCAACTTGCAGAAATAGGGCCTGAAGGATACATCTTGTGATTCCTTCTTGAGAGCTTTCATGGATTTATTAATGCGACTTTGTGCCATTAGAGTATCTAGTGAGCCGGACGGATATTCTTGCAAGACCCAATCCAAAGCAATAATACTGCACCCTTACTGTAAAGAAAATCCAAAGCAAAATAACTGCACCCTTTGAATCAATCGTCATTGCCCGCCCATTTCTTGCGCGGAAAATGAGATGCACAGATAGGAGGCAGGGGCATTGTAGGGGATATCAAAGATGAGACTAGGATCAAAAGCTATTGACTGCTCGAACTGGAGTGAACCAAAAGAGCTGGGGTTTGAAAAATATTGTAAGACAGGTCGGTCATCAGCAGATTAAGGTATGTTGCAGATAGATTCAACAGAATTGACTAACAGGGATCTCCGACTGCGGATAGAGCCAAGATTGGCTTCCATATCTGCTTGAGCATTTAGATTCCTTAGAATATGGTAGAAGGAAATTTTACGGAACTTGGCCAGAATTAGCCTGATTTTCTTGATTATGGGGGCTAAATGAACCTACGATGGGTTCTTTTGGGAATTCAAAACTTGGATGATAAGCCAGGAGTCTCCAAAGACCGATATTGAGAGGAAGTTCCTCTTGATTCCCATATTTAGCCCCTGCCACAGTGCTAGAGCCTCCGCTCTGTTGTTTGATTCGATGCCCAGCCCCCAATGAAACCGCAACTCTGTTGAACCACAAGGACTCAGAAGAACCCCACCACTGCCCGCTACCCCAGGGTTGCCTTTAGAGGCCCCGTCGAAGAAAAGAAAATGATCATCCAATGCAGATCGCCACTTAATAAACTCTTGTTCTTCCAGATGAATTTCCCAATTAGCATGGGCTATTGCCGGGGAAATGGGGCTGTCCTTATAATTTGGAGCAAGTTCTTTGAGCCTCTTGATTATTATTCCATATATCTTAATCCATTGTTTAGAAATTAATTAAATTGGTTTTTATATTTGTAATATGCATTTCACTAACCATCAATAAGTTTAATTTCTAAATTTGACTATGATTGAAACCCATATACTTTGGGGATGCTTCTAAGTTCACCAACCCAGATTAATATTAAATACTTGCGTTAATTTGCAACAATAAATTGACCCAACAAGCACACCAAATCAGAGAATGATTTCTGGAAAAAGTACAAAAGTATCAGGCTAAAGTCAAATCTTTTTTTGACAAAAGAGAAAATCATCAATTGTTTCAGGAGAATGATTTGGTGTTGCATTGGGATGTTGGGAGAGAAGACCATGGAAAGCATGGTAAGTTTGAAAATTTGTGGTTTGGGCCATTTAGAATTGCTGACATTTTGGAGAACAATACTTTTCTGCTCAAACATTTGGATGATGATTAACTGACTGGAGGACCAGTCAATGGTTATTTTCTTAAGAAGTTTTTTGTTTAGTAAGTTAGTTGAGGCATTCCATTGTAAATATCCAGTGTGATGTGTCCATAAACTCCATGCCCAATACTACATATGTCACCCTACTACCACAGTTATACTCAATTATAGTCCATGTCCAAGTTTGAGTCATTTCCAATAAAGGTAAAAGAGAGTCCCAAAATCAAGGTACTTTTAAGTGAATAGGTGTCATTAGTGTTTTAGAGTCATAAAATAATTTAAAATCACTATTTTAACTTATATTAGTGCCGAAGGTTAGTCGTCATTTGGGTAATAAATTTGCAGTCACCTTGTTTGGAATAATAGCTACCTTTGTTGTGATTTCATTGTCAAAATAGAAATGCAATAAAGGGAAGCTATTTCTCATAATTGAAAGTTACATATTTCACATAGTGAAAAGCACAACTATTTCACTGAGATTTGTGTTATCTCAATTCAGAGGTAAATACATTTGTTCATCAAGTATATAGGAGTAGCAGAGAATGTTTTAAAGGCAAGGACCATTCCTATTTGAAGATTATTGAAGACCCTTATGCTATGAATACAATTTTTTTTTAATTAGGATTAATTATTATTCGATCCAAAGCAATTATTATTAATGAATGGTTAATTTACCTAGGCTGTTAACCTGTAGATATTTCACCTAAGACAAGCAGAAATCATATTACGAGGAATCTGACATTTAATGATAATTTGGAGTGTGAAGCTTAGTGGGATGACTTGGCGCTTGATTTTGAATTATTTCAAAACATGTCATTACTCATTTCCATATTGCAGGCGTGAAATTAGAAAAGAGAGCTTAGTGTTTACTCAAACTAAGTCCTCTGTGCAGGCTACAGGTAAACAGAGACCATTCCTCCAACAAGCAGTTTCAGTTTTCAAAGCAGAAAAATCAAGGCTTTGTGGATAGTATTACAACCAGATTTCAACAGTTGTGTTTGTGAGCAGTTTAGGTGTCGGAAAAATGGGGAAAGGAGGAAATGTCAATAGGTCAAACCCAACTAATATAATATTTGTGGATGCTAGGGCTAAATCATAGTTCAAATCTACTGGTTGGTATAAATTCCTGCAAAATTTTTCTGGGGAGAACGTGGCTCTAGCTCAGACTTTCGCTGAGACTTTCGATGGTGAAAAGGTCAAGTTATGCAGAAAAACATTCAACATTACTGAGGCCATAATTGCCCATGCAACCCAAACTTCTGCAACTCGTGAACATTGGTTTAAAAGCAAAGTGATGCCTGAAGAAGTAAGTTCTTACCTTAAGACCGAATATGCTAATATTAAGTGCAATCCAACTGCTCACATCTCTTGTTTTAAGGCCAATTGGAAGCATGTTATTATCTTAATTCAAAAATAAATCACATGTAAAGGGATGTTTTCTTCTATTCATCATTATCAATTAATATTCCGTGCTCACATATCAAGAGATAAACCTCTGAACCTACCATATTTTCCATATAAATCTCTGCTTAAAATGTTCCTCAAGCTACAGAAAATAACAAACTACTCCTTGCACAATTTGTATCACAGAGGGATAATTAAAATTTTACTTTTCTATCATCTCAGAAAGAAGAAAATTACTTGGGATGGGTTTTTAAGAGAGGAAGGGTTTGGAAGCATTAATTCCAAAAGAAGGGTAGAGAGGTCAAAGAAAAAATAAATCCATGAGAAAACCATTGTTGCCCCTGTTTCACACAACTCACCATATAACTTTGTACATTCATTAGTATTCTGTCAAATTAACCCTACCTCTATCTCAGCCAAAAGGCTAACCAGAAGCTCAAGTAGAAAGGCTGCAAATCCTATTCCTACACTAGCAGTATCACCAATTGATGAATTTTATGTCAGTAGCTAACCTAGGTAAACCCAAACCCTAAGGTCTTTCATGGATGAATACAAGAAGAAACTGCAACAGAAAAACACAAAGTCTCCTAAGAAGCCTACATCAAAGGAAAAAGAACAAATTGTCTCCTCTTCATGAAGCCAACCTAAGAAGAAACTCTTCATGGCAGAACAACCAGTGGAAGTCAACCCTGGACTTCTTGCACCTAAGCTGATCCGGATTTATGCAGGAACGCAACAGAATAAACATATAACCATAAAGACAGAGATGCAGCGGAAATAATTCTTCATTTCATTAATATCAAATAACAGAAATATGCTTACAGGCATAATGGAAATAAAATAGCTAGGGTGTTGGTAGCGTATCTCTGAGAAGAGATGTGATGGCTATAGACCTCTGAACTGTGTTACAATGAGGCTCGAGGGCCTATTTATTGTTGAGAAACAATGTAGAATCTGAAACGTCCAAAAACCTAACCGTAGGAGATGAGGCGCCAAAACTGTGGGCGCCCGTTTGGGTAAATTGGTGGTTCAACTTCCCAGGGGCATAACTTTGGCACCCGATCTTCGTTTGACGCGCTCAATAGCTCGTTAGAAATATCTATCCGAGGACTTCAATTTTTGAACGAGCAACATCGGTCCATGGACCCATGTTTCTCTCCGTTTTCCCAAAAAATGTCGTTTAGGGCCTCAAAACGGCTCCGGAAGTTCAGGACCCGAAAAACTGCTAAAAATAGTAAGTTTTGTTGCAACTTGAAAATTGAAAGAACTGAAGATGGGGGTTCAAATGGAATAGGTGGGTGGCCACCAATGTCCACCTGGATCATTAAGCCCCCAAAACGGCCCCGAGAGTGGAGGACCCGAAAACCTGCTAAAAATAGTAAGTTGTGCTGAATGTGAAAAGCTGCAAGAATTGATGGTGCTGGTCCAAATGGAGTAGGTGGGTGGCCACCGATATCCACCTGGATCATTCCTCCCTCCTTAGGAAGCAATGGTCCCCATTGCGTTGAGATCCTCCATGAGATGAGGCAAATTCTGTTGAACTGAGTATTGGATGTGTTGAAGATGTCATGGACCTGCGAGTGGACATGCTGGATGCATTTAGTAAATTTGGTTTCTTTATCAGCCTCATACAATACATGTTTGGATTATGTATGTGTAGTTGCAGGATGTATGGCAACCTCATGTGGTGGTGCATTGGGAGTCAGATCAATGGAGTGCTTGTCCTGACAATGTAGAGGAACCTCTATGAGTGAGGAGAAATTGTCATTGTATTCCACCATGACTTTGTCCATCTGCTGCAGCCGTGAAAGGGAGCCCTGTTTCGAGGTTGTGGCCACAATATTCTTCTTTCCCTGTGAGTGAGTCGTAAGGAAAATGAACTTCCTGGTCTGGGAAACAATCTTACTGCGATGTTTTGCAGTAGTCAAAGAGATGGCAGGAGGCGGTACTACCTCCGGTATCCTGTAAAAGTTATTTCCCAAAGTAATAATAATAGCACGAGGCCTAGACTCATACACAGCATGTCGCCTCCACAAGTATGGTTGGCCCAATAATACATCAGCTACATCAAGAGGAGCAACATCACACAATACCTCATCCGTGAATGGCTTGATACTGTATGGAAGTCGGCACTGCTGGCGGATGCGGAGATCTCTCCCTGGGTGGAGCCACCCGATGGTATACGGCTGCGGGTGTGCTATGGTTGGTAGGCTGAGATGCTTCACGACGTCTACTGAAATGAGGTTCTTTTGGCTTCCACTATCGACGAGAAACTGCAGTGGAGAACCCTTCACCCACATCTGTGACTGGAAGAGGCGCTCCCCCTCCTCTGGATCCTCTGGACCCTCCTTCTGGATCTTGGTGGTGGCAACAATGGCACTGGGATCCGCATCAATGATCTGCTTCCCTTTGTCATTGCATTTGTCTGGTTCTAACTCAGGATCAGAAAATGCATCTGATTCGGGTGCCTTTAGTTCAGCCACCAAAGACTGTTTGGCCCGACACTCGTTTGTGCTGTGAGTGGGGCTGTTATGAAATTCACACCACTTCCCTGTGTCCTTATTTGGATTTGTGGTGTTGTTCTGAGTCACATTACTTTGGCCTTGCCCCTTGTTCTTCGGTTCGAGGGCACCTTTCGGATTCATAGATCCAAAGTCTCGCTTCTTCTGCTTAAACTTCTGCTCGATCTTGGCGGCATAGCGATATGCCGTGCCAAGCGATGTAATGTCGAGGAACTCTATTTCCTCCTAAATGTGTTTGTGCAGACAGCCGCGGTACTTGAGCACCAAATTTCTCTCTGAATCTTTAATACCCAACTTTGTGCGCAGGGTATGGAACAGATTCGTCAGTTCGTGCACATCTTGATCCTTTTGTTGCCGCAGCGTGGTCCATTGGATGTATTTGTCCTCATAGCTCCCCACGGGGTAATATTGTTCCTTGATGCTATCTCGGAACGAATTCCAAGTGGGTGTGGTCGAGAATAGAGAAGGTTCCCCTTCGCCCTCTTGCTCACGGTAGGTTTCCCACCAGTCTTTGACATGGGGGGAAGCTTTGAGGAGTGCAAAAATAATATTTTCTCGGTCAGAGAAGTCATGGACCGAGATATACCCTTCCAACAAATTTAACCATCTGTCTACAGCGTCTGCATCTATTTTTCCTTCAAATATAGGAATGTCAAAGTTTACCTGTACCTTGAAGGGAGTGGCGCCTCCAGAGTGGCTATTGGATGCAGATGCGCCATATGTGGGTAGTCGTTGAAGGATTTGAGCTGCAAGAATTGATGGTGCTGGTCCAAATGGAATAGGTGGGTGGCCACCGATATCCACCTGGATCATAAGCCTGTTTTCTCACCAATGGAATTCAACCCTGGTATGAAAAGTTCAAGCCATGTTCTTGAGTCATCTCATCAAGTACATCCAAGTAGTGGCACATCTCTCACAGAGTCCACCCTCTCACATGTTTTGCTTTCTCTTAAGAAAGGAAAACAGAAAATGATAGAGCTTGTCATAGAAGAAGAGCCTACTTTGGCTAAATTAGTTTCCTTCATTTGTTCTTCGATCATGAAGAGGAAGAAAAATGAGATACACTCTTATTCCTACTATGAAGATAGCAGTGACCTTGAGTACATAGAGTCAGAAGATGAGGAGGCAGAGTCTAGTAAATTCATACATGGAGGAAAAAGGTCCAAATTCATCCATAATCCCTATGTCAAGAGACCTCATACTATACCCAAAAACAAAAGCAGGTTGAACAACAAGTTGATTTCCAATCCTAAATTAAGAGATGAAATTATCAACATTGAAGAGATCCCAGAGGACAAAATTGAAAGGAAGAAGAAAACTCAGCCAAATAATTAAGCACATAGAAAGAGGTTTGATAAAAGGGTGACTAAAGCAGAGGCCATTATAATTTGTTCCTCTATTCTGGACCTTTGATGAATGAAGAAGAGGGATGCCTTGGAGAAAAATTTTGGGTAAATATTCCATGTTTTCCGGATATACTACGTGTTCTGCGAAGGTAGCAATTATTTTGAAATATCAACATGTGATGGAAAGGGGGTAAATTTTTGGTTTGAATCATGATGGTGACATTAAATAGGTGAAGTGGAGGGGTTTTTCAGTTGCAATGGATGCTGCCAGGTGTCTTGTATCCAGTCTTCTCCAAAATTCCATGGTTATGTTTTGTACATTTAAAAGGAGACAACCACATGTCACTCCCATTGTTTTTACACTTTTTACTCAAGATTGGTTTCACCAAAACATGAGAGTGGTCTTCAAATAGGCTGCCACCTCATACAACCATTTCAAAGTGACAGCCTTCACGATGCCTTCATGATGCTTATCTTGATTTTAATATAGCACTTTGTATTTAATATTAAGGGATAAGCCTCACCTCTTGCACGAGGTTGTAATTAATTTTGAATAGATTTACCTTTTTCTGTGGAAGATGATAGTATCATATTTTGTTTATATATTCCAAAATAATATGAATTCAAGGTTGGTGGTTTTAGAATTTTTGACTCATATGATCTGTCATCTTTTTTGTGAATGAAACGGAATGATAATACTGAGGACTTATTACCAATTGCTGTGTGTATTGTCTACTTACTTGTGTTTCCATATCTCCTTTATTTTAGTTACAGTTTGCAAACCATTAGGCTATTATGTGTTCCTATCAGTCTCTTAAGAATGTTATGTGTTTTATCAGTGTTTGCTAGTTTGACACAGTGAGAATTCCTAGTAAAATAAATGTTATAACAGTGTAAGAGCATCACTAATGATAGTTATTCTTCATGATATTTCAGTGAGAATCTTGTTATACTAGAAATAGATTTATCTTAGTGGAATATTTTCAAACTGATACTTTTGCGAATTTCTACCAAATGCAGTAGATTTCTATTTTACAGGCCTATTGTTTCCTCTATTATCTTACAGTTTCGTCTCCTCATAGGCTACGAACTTGCACTTTGCTACCACATCAATTTACAATACCCACATTAGTATAACTGTGGATTTGACTGAAATATCTTTTCAGTGAAGCAAAGTTTATACCACCTACCAATATCATAAAAAAAATCATTAAATTGCCATAGAGTTTAGGGTGTGTCTGGTCAGGCGCTTGCTGCAGTCCAAGTGCTAATTCCAGTGCCAACAGATCCAACAATTCAAATTCTATCTATTAGTAGAAAAGGCACATATTAAAATTTAAAGATCACAGAGGGGGGAATATCAAAGAGATAGGAGCTACAAATTGGAATTAGTTTGGATTGTGGTGTTGTCACAATGATAGGGGAACATAACATACACTAACAAGAATATTTTTCTATTCTCACAAAATCAAACAAGTATGCATTACCTTGGTGATTGATTTGTTCATAATGAATCTAGATGCATCAGTTACCTTGGTGATTGATTTGTGTGTAGCATTTGTGAGATAATTAGAATAATATACTAGTGCATAGGCTAGGATGACCAAGGATGTCTTTCAAAGTAAGGGTGAATGGCCTATGATGCTTTTTATTGTAGGTGTAAATGGAGGACAATGCGATCCAATAATGTTATGGATTGTGTGTTATATGTGATATGTCATATTGTAGTTTGTGACCTAGCAAAGCAAGGACATGATCTCTAGAGAGTATTAATTATTTTTCTATATGGATGAAAACACAATCTTATGTGGAATTTAGTTGTTTGTGTTTTGCAACATCCACTAGAAGGTAATGGGTTGTCCTTTCCACACTCTCCCCTTTGATTGGAGAGAATATGATGTCTTAAATCTTTCAACATGACATATGAACTTTGAGACAACATCTTAGAGAAATGTCTACTCTAGGAGAGAGATATCATTTATGTTAAAAATAATGCTTATTGTAGGATGATTATCATACCACCTTCTCAACTCATAAATATATTTTTTGCATGGGAAAGAAAACCTTAACTTTAATTCATTAGAAAATTATTCAAAATTACATTCTGTCGACACACAATAAATGTGTGTACTAAGTAAATGAATTGATTCTTTGATAACACATTTTACTTCTTCAAACTTTCCCAGCTAAAATTTGTTCATAACATAATCTCCTTAGCATATTCAAAAGATGAGAGATAACCCTCCTAAGGACGTGATCTAGTAAAATAGATAAATTGTTGAAGGAAGAACATTCAAAATGAGAATTGCAAAGATCCTCTTTGTTTATGCAATGAGTTCCATGTAAGGTTTATGATAAAACTTAAAGATGGTGTCTTCCTGTTGCTAAAAAATATACCAAAGTCCCTAATCCAACACCAAATCATCTTTTGATAGCTAGTCTACTAATTGATTCTTCTCAACTCATAAATATTGTAAAAATATGTATGCAAATTCTCATCTCAAACCTCCTCTTTTCTTCATGAACTTAAATTAGGAACTAATTGAGGCATGTTAGGACCCACAAAATGCATCACATTAGAGGCTAGCCTATAAATCTATCTTTTGACAAGATCTAACCCACATATAAAGATACCTAAAGAAATTAGTTTTCATTTCCTATAAGGAGCATAGAGCTAATGTTGAGCATATTTATAAGGGGTGCAACCGGGCTCTATTGTATAGAAATTATGATGTAGATTTGAAATTTATCATGAAGTTTTAACCAAAATCATAAGACACAAACATAATCTACTGCTTTACGAACATTCATTCACAACTTAGAAAAAAAACCAAACATGCAATAAGAAATCACAAACATGCAACAAGTATTTTTCATGGGAAAAGAAATCTGCTAAAAACCCCAATGCATGCTTGTCTTCAATCAGAAGAATAGAGATTTATTACAATTTATTTGCTCAACTGAGCACAGCCTACAAGTGCATAACCTATCTCTCTTCTCACTAAGAACCTTTGACCCAAACTTAGTCAATTTCTTCCTTTTCTTGAGCTCCTATTTCCCTATGCTATTCCTTGAGGAATTAAGCCCCTATTATTTAGGAAATTCTTAATATTGATTGCATAATTCCTTTAGGTTGATCATCTGACTGCATGTAACACCTGTACACTCAAGACTAGTCTACAACTAATGTTACACTACCTTCGAATCTCCACCAAGCCTTGGGAACTCGAATTATCTGCATTCACTAGCTATTTTGGGTTGATTGATTAGTTGGCTGGATGATCATTGAGTTTGACTGAAGCCCCACTAGACAACTTGACCCTCCACTAGTTCCTCCAACAATTGGAATTGGTTTAAAGAAAACAAGCATTATTCTACTTTAACTGTTAGATCTGAATTGAGTATAGTGATCTATTCTATGCAAGTCTACATTGAAGTAAGGGTTAATTATGTAAATATTTGTGAATGTGCAAGGGTTACATTTTTTTATTTGGTTTGCAAAACGAATCTAATGTTTAATGGTTTATCTACAAGTAGATCTAGTATCTACGAAAGGTTAGATCTGATTGAAATATAATTTGTGACACATATTTGTTAATGCATAATTGTAAAGGGTTTTCTCCATGCTTAGACCTAGTTTCTTGGGAAATTCCCCACGGGAAGATAAGCAATAATTAAGGGTAAAAAACACATCAAATGATCCCTCAGGGTGTGTAAAATTGGTTCCATCACCCCCCCATACTACTTCGGGTGAGACTTTGGTCTATGCAAGCAGATCATTACCGAAAGGGCCAGTAGTTGGAGGGTTTGTTTTGGTTGTGCAGAATACTCTGCACCTAGGTCAATACCCCTTAAACCAACAATATGCTTGGATCGAAAGTGAAAAACATGATTCTTGGAGAGCTTGATGAAAATTTGATTATCATAGTAGATCATAGTTTGATCCATCATCTCACCAAACAATCCAACAAGTATCTTTCTCATCCAGATCATTTCACATGTTGCTTGAATTTAAACCATGTATTATTCTTCTGTCGAGTTGAGTTCCATAGATGTTTTCTTCCTATTATACCAGGAAACAATTGCAAACCCAACAATAAAAAATCCACTTGATGTACTCTTTGGGTCTGATGGACTCCCTTCCCAATATGCATCTATGAAGCAACACAAACTTCACTCCCTTTGTTCATTTGTACCATATTCAAAACTAGGTAGTGCCTCTGAGGTACCGTAAAATATTCTTAAATTCCCTACAAGATAATTTGGTTTGCCTAACCATAACTTGGATTAGTTGGTTGACTGCATAGCACATATATAGTTGTCTTGACAAGGTAGATGAGTGAACCCACTAACTATTGGTAACTAGTAGCATCCATTTCTTGACTTGAAGTGGCATCCTTCGTCCTGTTATCACAAAATATGACCTTAATAGGCTGTTGATCAAGTAGACTCTGAGTAAATCTTTCAAACCAATATTTTGGCTGAGGCTTAGCCTCCTCAACCTGAGAGGGCTCTCTCAATAGGTTTAAGATTTTTGATAAATGATTAGATGGATAACTCTAGGAATAAAATGGATAAAAGTGTATAACTGGTTGAATTACTGATTAAAAAACGCCTATTGGGCTATGGAGTCAAGATATGTTTCAACAAAACATCAACATCAACGCAACATGGAAGTCAGGGCACTTAGATTTTTAGGTTTATAAACAAAACAATAACGCAGTGAATAAAACACAGTCTACAAACATGTGAAGGAAGTTAGAGCATTTTCCAATGAATTCTAAGTAACACATGTTCATACCACTATAAATAGGTAGATGAGGAAAGCCATAGAGAGATCAAACACTAAAAACTCTTTGTGAATCCTAAGTAGTAAAGCCAATTTGTATTAATCTAAAAATACACAGTTTGCTACAATAACATAGCTTGCTTGCTAATGAAAAATGCCAACCTTGAGGAATTCAACCTCATGTCTCTTATAGAGTCATCATTACAATCTTGGATTCCCCTATCCATCTTGAGGAGAATTCAAATTTCTAATTTTGACACCTATCTATTCTAAAATAGACTCTTAATTACAATTGACAACTAACTGTCTCTTTAGGAGTCCTAACAAAAATAGGATTGAAACTCCTTATTATGTCTAAAACAATATTATCTAAGACTTAAATATTCTCTTTGACAGCTTCTTCTCCATATCTTCGACCTTGATGATGATTTTAACCTTGTTATGAGATCCTGCTGACTCATGTCTTATCAGTCCTGAAAACTAGGGAACATGTTTTCTACAATTAAGCCTTTATCTTCATTGATGATCTTCGAACATTTTTGCTGGAAATATTGACTATTCCAAATAGGTGACATGTGTTATCGTTGCCTTGTAACCTTACCCTTCCACCTGTTCAAAAAGAAACTTCGAAAAAGGTATAAAGGATATGGGATATATCTGCGCTACGAAAATAGCAGCTATTTTCATAGCACAGAATTTGTATTACTTTAAAACATTCCTTTAATCATTCATTCATCTGATTTGATACTTAAATCCTCATATATGATCATTACTCCATCATCAACAGCATCAGAACTTGGAAATCCTCATATATGATCATTACTCCATCATCAGTAGCATCTAAACTTGGAAATCAACTATTTTTACCCCCAAATCACCTATGAAAAATGCCCAAAATTCACCTACAGCAGTTTCGTAGCGCACTACGAAACTGCTGTGTATGCCTCTTTTACACAGTTTTTTCAAAAATTTGCAGTCTTAAGGATATTTGAACTTCTGCAATGATTTCCATAAATATTACCAGGCAAAACAAGCTGACTTTGAAATGTATTTTCCTCAAAAAGTAATCTCCTTCTCAATGACAAAACTGATTTAAGGATTTATTACTTGTTGCCATGTTTTATCTCTGTTGCAACTTACCTTCAGATTTTGTCAATTGAATTTCTAGGTCTTCAATATGCCTCTTCAACCTCCTGTTAGTATCCCTTAATTTAACATTTATCATTCTCACAAATCTATCCTCTTTTATTGTAGGAACAATCCAGGTAAAATAATAAGCTTCACTACTGATTGTTTCAGGCTTTGAAACACTTTCAACCTCCCATAGAGCCTTTATTTTGTTGAAATTTGTCTTCTCAACAGCATGTATTCTTGCTTTCCTCTTAAGCTTATCAATTTCAAAATTAGCTAATCTCAACTTCTCTTCAATTTATTCATGACTGCTCTTTTCTGTTAGAGTATGAAAAACTCTGTTTTTTTCAGCTTCAGGCATCTTTCTTCTCCCCTTGGAATCTCTGTCACTAATGATATGATATCAGGGGAAATTTGCAAGTTTAAGAATCCAAATTTTGTATTTGAACCTGTAAAATGAAGAGAAAACTCTTTTGTCACTTGATTATGACCTCCCTGCAATTTTTCACAGAATTTCCAACATCATGTTTTCTTGAAGGCCTCCTCAACTGATTTGTCCTTGGTTAGTGCCTATATGCTTTCAGGCTCCATCCTTAAACAGTGGCCTGACCTGTGGTTCTTTATTTCTTCTTTCATATTTCCCTTGAAATTCTTGTGTTTCTCGAAAACTCGTAATATCAGCCTCGCTTGATTTCAGAATAAGCTGCCTTGCTTGATTTAGGAATTCATCCTCACTTGATTAGGGATTCAGCCTCACTTGATAACTGGGAGAAACTTTGATTTCTGCCTACCATGAGCTTACCATTCGGAACAAGGGCATGCGTGAGGTGTTTCTTGCATAAGAAGATAAAACCAGGAACCAACCCTTTTCGAATTTGAAAATGACTAACATAAATGACCTCTAACAAATTTCTGATGGTTATGAATGATGGCATGTATGAGAAAAGACTCCTGACTAACACCTAATCATGAAAGATTAACAGAATTTTGATGGATTTGATAAACTGACAAGACATGCTACGAATCCCCGATTTCGTTGCGCGCCTAATGTAATTTTAAGGTTTTGCGCTACGAAAATAGCAGTGTTTTCGTAGCGCAAAAGCATTTTTTAACACTCTCTGCACTACAAAAATGTGGTTTCGTGGCTTGATCAATTTTTTTTTTAAATAGTTAAAAACTAGACTTTCTAAACATGATATGAGACACTCAAAGTATGGGATAAGGTTGTTGGAATTTATTTTGTGATGAAAATGAGACTCTAACCCTATCACTTAACCCTTAAAAACTTAAAATGATTTAATACCTATCTAAGACCATGACTCTAACAATGAAAACTGTCCAAGTTTTAGAAAAAACTTTTATGGTGATAATAGTGGCTCCACTTGGGATAGTGTGCCCCTGTGGTACACTAAGAACCCGCAGTTCCAGTGCTATCCATTTTAATAAAACAGGAAAATTTATTTGACTTGACAAGCATCTTCTTCAAACTGTTTGGGCCTTCACCTCGGGCTTAAGCTCTCTGTTTTAGCTTGTCATTATTAGCAATCAAACTAACAAAGATGGAATATGTACAAGATCATGAGTGGTTGATAAAACATCAGCAAATATAATGCTTTAGGAACCTCCCATTAATAGGCCCTCCAACATATGATCCTCCATCAATTTCCGCAAGATATAAGTGTTGTTCCCATGAAAACCAGAAATCTGAAAAGGACCCTTCCATAAGTTCTCAAACTTACCATGCTTTCCCTTTTCCTCAAATTTTGCTTCCCATTTTAGCACTTTGTCTTGTATTTGGAAACTGTCTTCTTTAATCCTCTTATCAAATGTATTTTTAATTCTGTTTTGAGCATGTTGATGGCTGTCATAATCTTCATTTCTCTTTTCCTACAAAGCTATCAACTGGTTGATCCTCTTTTGAATGGCATTTGGTTCCTCTTCAAGTCCTTGAATTTATTTCATGACTGGTACCCCAAGTGATGTCAGAAAAAAAACTTCAGCACCATAAACAAGTTCATATGGTGAAGTCCCAATTGATCTCTTTGTACATATCCTATCAGCCCACAAGGCATACTTTAGCTTTAGATTCCAAGATTTCTTGTTCTCCTGTAATACCTTTTTGATCATTCTTATAATGCTCTTATTTGATGATTCAGCAAGACCATTCCCTTGCAGATAATATGTTGTAGAGTGTCCAAGAGTGATATGGTATTGATGACAAAAATTTCTCATTTTCTTAGACTTAAATGCTTGAGCATTATCTGTTATAATCTTCATAGGACATCCAAATCTAGACAATGTATTATTCTCTAGAAAGGAAATAATTACAGAGTCATTAGCTTGCCTTGTTGGGATCGCCTCTATCCATTTTGTGAAATAATATATTGTTGTGAGAATCCAGCGATACTGTCCTGATGATGATGGATGTATCTCTCCAATAAATTCTAAACCCCATTGTTGAAACGGTGCTTCCACATAGATAGGAACCAAAGGTAGAGGTACAAGCTTTCTTCTTCCTTCAAAAATTTGTTATTCATGACATGCAACAATTATTTTGTAAGTTTCTTTAAACATTGTTGGCCAAATATATCCCACTCTTAGAATATTATTTGCTGTGGCCTTCCAATAATGGTGTCCTCCACAATCACCTTTATGGAATTATTCAATGACTTTATCAGCCTCTTCTTCAAGTAAACAATTCAGCGATATTCCACCTGTATCTTTCCAAAACAAAATATCTTAAAGATTTCAGCTTAACAAACCTTGCTTTGGAATTTGTTAGATCAGTGGGCGCTTTGTGATGTTGTAGAACAAAAACCACATCCTTATACCACTCTAAAGTGGTGTATTTCTCATCAATTTGAACCAATTCCTCCTCATCATCAGAAATTTTTGATATTTCTGCATTCATATTTATATCAAGACAGTCCAAGTTTGATTGAGTCATTAACTTTTCCAAGACTTGTCCCTTCACCAACTTTGTTGGTTTAATGTCCATATCATATTCCAACAATTTTGCAATCCATTTTCCCCTCTTGCCATCGGGATCTGCCTGAGTTAGAATGTCTTTCACCACAGCACTTGGAACAAATGCCACAATATGAGAATGCAGAATGTAAATTATGAAATCCTTAATAGCTTTCACCAAAGCATAGGCCTGTTTTTCTAGAATATTATACTTCAGATCAGAATTTTCTAGTGTTTTACTAAAGAAATAAATATGCTCTTCAGTACCTTGCTTTCCTTTTTGTAACAAAACTCAACAATTGTGTTTTCGGAAGAAAATGTAAAAACCAAAAATTCTTTGGAAAAATCTAGGCTGATGAGTACCGGTGCTTGTGTGAGTGCCTTCTTGATTTTCTCAAAAGATTTTTTAGCTTCAGTTGTCCATTTTATATCAACTCCTTTTTTTAACATCCTTGTTATATCTTTGACAATCTCAACAAATTTTGGAATGAAGCGCCTAACAAAATTCACTTTTCCTAGAAATGATTGAATCTATTTCCTACTTCTTGGAAAATCTACCTTTTGAACTGCATTAACTCTGTTAGGATCAATCCTAATTCCATCTTTAGAAATGATATGACCAAGTAATTTTCTTGTAGTTAAAACAAAGATGATTTTAGTAGGATTAAGAGAAATACCAAACCTTCTACATTTCAGCAGAACCCTTTCTAAGTGTTTCAAATGATCTTATTCTTTCTTTGAAAAGACTGTTATATCATCAAGATAAACAACCACTATCTTATCCTTTTCTTCATAAAAATCAATGTCCATTTCCCTTTGAAAAGTAGCTCATGCATTCATGAGACCAAAAGACATCTTAGCATACATGAATGTGCCCCATGGTGTTGTGAAGGATGTTTTTTCCTGATTGTTAGTATGAATCTTTCGTCGTAAAAGATCACTTTAGCTACGCATAAAAAATAGCCCTAACATCGATTATGGCTGCAAAATATCTTTAAGTCTGCAATGAGGTGATCCAAATAGTGCTGCACAAATCGAGATCTAAGCACAAAAGACATTAAGCAGATAAAATACCATATGGCTCCATGCATCCAATAGACAAGACAAGAACAATGTATTTAAAAGAATTTTATATTATATTAAAGAATGGGGCACCTAAGAGGAAAACAAGAAAGGTGTTTTCCGGTTCTCCTCAATGGGATGGGTTCTTGAAAGTCCTCAGTGTTTCAAATCTAAAATTCCTCTCTCTTATTGGTGTAGAAAACCTAGACAAACATAGAACTCAATGGGATCTCACAAAGCAAAAATGGAAAATGGTGAACAAGAGTAGATCCAGACTGATCTAATGCAATGGAGGTGACTAATGAATGGGGAAAACCCTCCTATTTATAACAAAATATTAGGGTTATCTAGAACTTGTTGCATGAATAAAATATTATTAATCAAATTCTGGAACCACCCTTTAGGAATATTTTATTATATTTGTTGGAGGGAAAAGGTCTTTTGACTTGGGTCAATTCCTTTATTTATAAAAAATAAATAAATAAATGATTTATTTATTATTTTAGGGAGATGGTGGGAATATAGTTAAATAAATAATGATTTATTTAATTATTTAAAAATGATTTAGTCAAATTTAACTAGGAATATTATTAAATAATGATTTAAATAACTTATTCCTAGGAAATAATTAAATAAATAATGATTTATTTAATTAATTTCCTTTTTTTGGGTTAAATATGACCAGGAAATATAGACAAATGTTATTTTACATGGTGAAAGAAATTTTACTTAGGGTAAAATTGGTCTTACATGGTGTACTTGGGTTCATCTAATGATAATGGGTTAGATGACCAAAAAAATGGTGTAACAGATTGCCCCCCAACGTACGAGTGTTAGGAGAAAATAGTATGACCGAAGTACGTTGTAAGAACTCAATCACTAGGCATCAAGAGGGGAGTGAGAGAGAGAACTTTAAGGTAGTCTAATGTGCTAAAGGACTAAACCCGGAGGAGACGAGACTTACAGGTGCAACAAGTCTCTAGTTGATGAAGTGGTACTAGTGTTAAAGGTGGTGGGGGAGGCATACCTATGCCCGCCGAGACAAGAGTACAAAGAATAAGGCGCCCAGAAAGCCACGGAATGCAATAAGGAAGCAGGTGTTGGCCTAAATATGAACCAGATAAATAAAATGATGAATCCCACATACATGTGATGCCTGGAATAACCGTCAGGACTTATACAAGAATATTTTAGTACATGAGATACAAAGACACCTAAATGCCCCCTACACACGGGGAAGGGCTCGCAAAATTTGACTGATACATGCAAATCGAAGAGGCGTTGCAAGCAGTTGAGGCCGATATCATCAAATGAGAGGAGCTGCATCAAGGGCGGAATGAAGAAGTCATCCGGGCATGTGGGGGGCTACCTGCAGGGCCACCCCCTCATGAGGGTTGAGACATCTCACACACGCCCGAGAATCACCAATAGTTGTTGCTGCATCACTGGACCATCAAGTGTATAGATCATGATCATGCTGAGAAGAGCTCGAACCAAGGTACACTGCCCCCTAGACCTGGCTTCTGGAGTAAATGAGCTGATGTCGACAGAAGTAGGTCTGCCATAGGTGAGGCAATAAGGGAACCCCAACTAAGGCACGAGGGAAAATAGTATAGTAACGAATAGATAGACAGAAATGATGATAATAAACTGGGGGATGATCCAAAGGGGACCATAAAAAACATGAGTACAAAATGGTATCTCATGACGAAAATTGACACAAATAGGAATGAGTATAGAGGCAAAGTGGTGCCCCCAATGAAATGTGTTGTAAGTGAGAAAATCCGATTTTGAGGAGAGGTGAAGTAAGGCTTCGTGGACAACAGGTGTCCTGGTGAATTAGCGAAATGCGAAAACAAACAGATGCTGCCTATCTAAAAGAAAATAAAACCTGCATTTCGAATGGGAAATGCTAAGGGTAATATCTCTTAATATAAAGTGCATTGTGAGGATTAGGAAGGATGTGGCCTTCAAAGTCCTCTAAAATATATGCCCCCTTACCAAGGTCTATACTGATAATGTAAGGACCTAGCCATAATGAGTCGAACTTCCCATGACCGAGGGTATCGTGGGCCTGGTCATATACTAGAACAAGGTCACCTTCATGAAAGGTATGAGGGTGAAATTTTCGGTCATACTGAGCTTTGGTGCACTTTTTGGTCACTTCAAGAGTTTTCAATGCAACACGACAGTCTTCAGAGGCGCGCTCGAGCATGATAAGTCATTTTTCTAGAGGTTGGGTATCAGGGAGAAGTTCGACGGCCAAGTGAAGGGAAGGGATTTCACACTCGATTGGTAAGACTGCCTCCTCGCCAAAGACAAGGTGGAAAGGGGTGAAACCGGTGGCGGTTTTAACAGAAGTAAGATAAGCCCACAAAGCGGGGAAGAGCATGAGATGCCAATTGGTTTTGTGCTTATTCACCGTGCGTTGAAGCATGGTCTTAAGAATTTTTTTGACCGCTTCAACTTGGCCATTACCTTGGGGGTAATAGGAAGATGAATATTGGTGCTCAAAACCCAATAGGGAGGATAGCTCACGCCAAATCTCATCTTCAAAATGTCGGCCATGGTCAGAGACTAATTGTTTTGGAACTCTGAATCGGGCAATGATGTGGTTAAAGAAAAACAGGGCTGCGGTGGCTGTCGTATTGTTGAATTTTGGCATAGCTTCGGCCCATTTAGTGAAATAATCAACCGCCATGATGATATATTTGTGGTTGCCAGCATATGGAGGTCGACATTCCATAAATTCAATGGCCCATTTACAAAAAGGACCAGCTGTGACGACAGGATGGAGGGGAGCGGGAGGAGCTTGCACCTTAGGGGCGAAATGTTGGCAATTGGAACAGTGTTTGACTGCTTCAATGCAATCACTGAAGAGAGAAGGCCAAAAATACCCAGCGCGCATGATTTTTTGGGTGGTGGCAAGGCCAGAGAGGTGGCCACCACAAGCGCCGCTATGACAGGCATTGAGGAGTTGTTCGGCTTCAGCGTGTGTGAGGCAACGACGAAGGACAGTATCTACTCCATGACGATAAAGGTCATCGCCGATTAGAAGGTAGCGAGAGGCTTGGTGTCGGATACGTCGTCGAGCATCACGATCAAGATGAAGGGCGAATTTTTGGGTTCGAAAGTAGGTAAGGATGTCACCGTACCAAGGATCGTCAGTGGTGATGGAAAATAAATGTTCATCGAGAAGAGCATCATTAATTGGAGTATCTTGCGTCCTGGTAAGCAAATCATAAATGAGTTTAGCGAGGACTAAACCTTTCTTACTTTTTGGGGTGACAAATTGAAGGTCGAATTCTTGGAGGATAACGACCCAACGAGTGTACTTCCCATTGAGGATGTGTCGACTCAATAGGAAAGCCATGGGGTTGGAATCAGTCACAACCTTGGTGGAACGCATGAGGATATAATGACGCAATTTTTGGACCGAGAACACGACAGCTAGTGCTAATTTTTCTTCATGCGAGTAGGACACAGGTGGACCAGCAAGGTTCTTACTGACATAATAGATCACATGTTCGACACCATTATCATCCTCCTGGATAAGGACACCAGCAACCGAATAGGTGGAAGCGGAGATGTATAGAATGAAATCTCGGTCAAAGTTAGGAGGACGGATTAAGGGAGCAGATGTGAGAGCATGCTTGAGGGCATCAAAAGAATCTTGAGTGTAGGTATCCTAGACAAATGGGGTGTGAGATCGAAGAAGTCTAAGGAGGCCATGTGTGGTAGTGGCGTATTCAGGAACGAATCGGCGAAGAAAATTAGCTTTACCTTAGAGACTTTGTAGCTGGCGTAAGGCACAAGGCATAGGAAGTTCAAGAATGGCTTGAACCTTCAAAGGGTCAAGAGCTATACTGTCTTTAGACATGATGAAGCCTAGGAGACAACCGGTGGGAACACAGAAGACACATTTCAATGGGTTAAGGCGAATGTTATACTTGCGACTTCGGAGGAAAATGGTACGCAGATCATGAAGGTGTTGCACCCGATGTTTAGAACGTGAAGTAAGGTCGTCTATATAGGCAAGGATGATATGAGCTAAGTCATGGAAACAATAAGACATGGCTCATTGAAAAGTGGCGCCTGCGTTTTTAAGGCCAAATGGCATGACTCGGTATGCGAAAGTGCCCCATGGACTAATGAATGCGGTTTTAAGTTGATCAGCACGACGGATAACGATTTGGTTGTATCCGGAGAAGCCATCCATAAAGGATAGAATCTTGTGCCCCGCATAGTCATCAATGATTTGGTCAATAAATGGTGTGGGGAAGTTTTCTTTGGGACAAGCTTTGTTCAGATCGTGAAAGTTGGTGCAAACATGAATGGTGCCTTGTTTTTTGAGGACGGGAACTGGGTTGGACACCCAAGTGGTGTATTCAATGGGGTAAATAAAACTGGCCTGCCGGAGCTTATCGATTTCAGCTTTGATGGCTTCACGTCTAGAGGGATGGATGGGTCTCAACTTTTGACGGACCGGAATGGCATCAGGCCATGTGTCGATGTGGTGTTCGACAATGGCAGGATTGAGTCTGGGCATTTCTGAGTAGGACCAGGCAAAAATATCATGGAATTCATTGAAGAGTTTGGTGTAGGCTTCAATTTCTTCCGGAGTGCATTGGGCACCCATGGTGATATGTTATTCGATACCTGGTTTGACAGAAATGTCTATTTTGATGGTAGGAGAGATATTAGCCATATTGCCTTCTTCAAAAGCATCAGGTGCAGGGATGGGGTTTTTTAACCAATCAACTTTATCGGGAATGAAGTCTTTAGATTCGAGGGCATATTGGTCATGGGATTGGTGTGGTAGGAAGTAAGCACGATGGTGCATATCGTCCCACAGAAAATCAGGTTCGGTCATGGCTTCCATGATGTCTTCATCGGTCTGAAAGATGGGAAGAGTGGGTGGAATAGGAGGATCAGTAGAAATATGAGACACCTGATTTTGAGGGGGAAGGTTCACATGTGTGTTGGCATGAGGGGTGACAATGGAGCGAACAGAGGAGTGGGTAGGCGAAACATCAGGGGAAGTAACTAAGGGGTCGGTTGCCTGGAAATGCGGGGATGAGGAAAGGTAGGAAATAGTGGTTGAATGTTCGGTCATTTCAGTATCGGTATAAGAAATGGTAATCAGCGTAGACAAGGGGTCTGTTGTTAGGGAAGAAGGATGATGGGCAAGCGTGGCTTCGAATTGGTGGTATGCAGCTAAAGAAGCGCGATACTCGTCAAGGCGGGGGCAAAGATGGGCATAATGTCCATGGAAATCGCACAAAGAACAAGGGTGGTTGGTGCGCAAGTGTTTAATTTTCGGAAGAGAATCAGGTATGGTGGCATAGTCTTCAGGAATATCGGATTCGGGAAATGTTTCATTAACCATGGTTTTGAGATGTGGTAATTCAGGGCAAGTATGGGTAGCATGTTTGACAACATCGCACAAGGCACACTGGATGGGATGCTTTGGAGGTCGAGGAAGGGCAGGGGTTGTCGAGGCGGCTTTGACCTTGGATGCCCCCTCGCAAGCTTTGCAAGTGGCACCTGACATGGTCACAACAGGAGGTGGTTTCTGATGAGGGGACTGAGGTACAGGTGCAGCGAGACAAGCCATGGGTATCGGTTGAACTGGGGTCAAAGCAAGATAAGGTTTGGGTTGGCTAGGTAGAGTAGTGGCTGGGTGGTCTAGGTACCAGACGGGTATACCCAACGTCAAGTTGGGGAGGGATAGGGTGGCCAAGATAGGGACAGAATGAGCGCTAGGAGGGGGAGCAAGGAAAGGAATCTGACCAGCAGGGAAATGGCCAGGATGAATGGTGCCAAGGGGGTTGTGCTCGTGCGGGGTCAACCCAGGGGGGTAGAGAGGTGTGTGAGGAATGTTCGGGGAAGGGGATTCTGAGGGAAGAAGGTTGGCTAGCGGATCGAAGGGCTAGGAGCTGGTGGGATTGAGTACGTTTGCTTACTGGCCAAAGTGGGCTATGCAAGGTCAGCCCAAGAAGATTGCATCATGCAAAAATTCGCCATGCTAGGATCGGGTACGGGAGGAGGGTCAAAAAAAGTGCCAAGCAAGGAGGAGTCTTTATAGATGCCAGGGGAAACACTGGCCAAAGAATCAACAGTTGGCTTATTAGTGACAGTAGAGATGGTGGACTCAGGGGATGTCTGAGATTTTGGTTCATGTTAAGTCAACTGGTCAATCGTGACAATCTTGCCATTATGAGGAAAGAACATCTTGCGGTGAACTGCGGATGGGACGACAGACATGGCATAGGTGTAACTACGCCCAAAAATAATGTTGTAGTCAAGAGGGGCGTTGATAACTTCCACTTCGACGCAAACAATCTTACCTGCAAGGGTAATAGCACAGTTACGGAAAAGGCCGATGGGCTGGGAGGCATGGCCATCCCATGCACGAAGGGTGATTGTGGAAGGGGCCAGCTCAGGAGATCCAAGTTGTTTCCAAACTAAAGCAGACATCACACAGGTAGATGCCGCCTCATCAATAATACACCGAGCTACGTTGGCATTTCAGATTTTGACTGGGATTTGAAAAGAAACAGAAGGAGGAAGAGGGGGATGGTCTGACTGATGGGTGTCGAAAACAATCAATTGGTCATCAGCAGGATCTACAGCACCCATGGCAGATAGTAGAGCCTTATTTTGAGAAGGACACAACTGGAGGAGTTCCAGTGTTGAAATGACAGCAGGAGATTGTGCCAGATCATCTACTATGTTGTATGAATGGGCAGCCTGACCAGAGGCAACATTCCGGCATAATGGGCCCTTAGGATTCTTGGTATGAACCGCAGCTTTGGGCGGAGGGATTTGCAAGGGACCATTTGGTGTCGACAAAGGCTCTGTAGGACCTAAAGACGGGGACTTGGAGACAAACGGAACGGGAGGCGTGGAGTACTGACGGGACCAAGTTTGAAGGTTGATGTCAATGGTGGGAGGTTGGTCAAAGACCATCATGAGGATCTAGTAATCGGAGGAACCAGAAGGGGAAGGTTGAGTGATTACTGGGGCATGAGGTGGTTGAGTGGCCACGAATCCTTGTTGAGGGAAAGGATTCGTAAACACAGAGGGTTCAGAACTAGCCGTATGAGGAGGGACAGTAGGGGAGGAGTGTTGTCCCCGCACGGTGGCCTGAGACTCCCACATCTTCCGCATTTGTGGTAATAAGGGACAATCGTGAGTGTAATGAACATAAACACCGCAACATGAACATGGCTTATTGGTGCGAAGTGGCCTGTCCGGCTTGGGCTGAGAACCCTGTGGCTGGTTGGCAGTGGTAGATTCAAGACTTGAAGGATTGGATCCACGATTACCAGAAGCGGGTTGATTGCCTTTCCTCTTCCTTTGAGAAGGAAGAAGATTAGTTGCCCCCTGCTGTGCAAATACTTGCCCTGGAGGGGGTAAAAAGTGCGGTTGTGGGGGTGGAAAAGGCAAGGGAATGAGAGGTCCAAATGTTGGAGGAGATGGGACACTAGGCTATGGGTACGGACAAGGGGTAGGATGGGAAACATTGAGGTAAGCAGGAGTGTTGGAAAAAGGAGGAGGCATGTTGTATCCTGGATACATGCTACCTGGAGGGGGGAAAGTGCCAGAGGGGCTGGCCCCTCCTGGAGGGAAACCATAGCCCAGAAGAGGTTGAGCAGAGGTATGTGACAGGGCTCCAATGATACTGTCGGTAGAGTGAGGTGCCCCCGAGGCATTAGGGCCACTGGGCTTGGGGTGGTCAGGAAGGACGGTATAAACATAACCAGATTGGGCATAGATAAGGTCATATTTCAAGGCTATTTGGAGGGTGGCTTCTTTGGTTTGGGGAAAATGGGATGTGACATATTTGCCAATGGGAGGTAAGAGAGAGAAAAGGAACCAGTCTATGTAAACCCAATCTTCAAAGGGGGGAGCGCGACACAGGCTCCGTCTTCGTCGCCATTCCTGGACATGAGCGGAAAGGCGGGTCGAAGAGGATTGATGAAAAGAAGTCAAGAGTTCAGTACCAATGTCATATCGGAGAGGGAGCTGGAAATAAGATAAGAAGGCTTGGGCAATGGTCGCAAAGGTGGTATGGGAAGAGGTGGCTTGATCAACATACCATTTAGAAGCTTCGCCAGTAAGCGTGCATTGGAACAAAAGAAGATGGATGGAGTCATCGGTGATGGAATTGGAGGAACACCACATGTGGAAAGATTGGATATGGTTGGAAGGATCTTCACTAGCAAGGCCTTCGAACTTGGGAATGTCGGAGGGGAGCTTGGTTGGCATAGCAGGCCAATTGACATCGTGGCGAATAGGATCATTAATCAGCTGATTGAAGTCGGGGAGACTGAGACCGGCCATATAAGGGAGCAACGGGGCAGTCGAGGTAGGTCCCGTAGTGGTTCTACTGGAAACGAACCCAGCGGTAGAACTGGGGTTAGGACTAGGCCCTGAACTAGACATGGTGAAGGTAAGAGAGGGAGAACCAGAAGTAGGAGGAGAACCCGAACAATCAGAGGAAGAGTCGGAGTGCGGACTCAGGGGAGGACTTACTCGATGATGACGGGAAGGAGGAAGTCGACCGACCAAAAACTGAGGGTGAAGGCCAAGAAGTCTGTGGGAGAAGCGCCTTGGGGGTGCAATGATGACGGGAAGAAGAAAAACCGACAAGGGTGGGGAGGGACAAAATCAAGTGAGGTCAAGGACGGAAAGGTGCAGTGACAATTGATTTTAAAGTCTTTTCCAGGTGGTGTTAACCAGGCTCTTATTCACTTAGGGTTAGTGTGTGGCGTGCGTTAATTTTAATTGTTTAAACCCATATGTTTTGAGAGTGTTAGGAATCTGTAATTTATTAGCAATATTGGCAGAGTCCAATTACATAAACAACATCGTTTCAACCAACTTTGGGATTCTAGGATCTAGCCCTCCTGAATCCGGAGAGGGATCTCTCCAATAAGTGCAAAGATGGATTTGTCTTTGAAGTTTGGGGTAATAATATTAGGCTAGTTATGAAGACCAAGGGTTTTTATTTGTTTTTGGATGGTTGGACATGATTTCTGTTAGAGGTGAAAAGTCCCAAAGGTAAAGAGGTTCAAAAGTGAGAAGTTGCAAGCAACCAGAGTAATCTTTAGCCAAGATGAAAGATAATTGCAGGTTTTCAATCCATTGGGCTATGGAGTCGTAATAGGATTTAATTGGAACAGCAAGAGGAAAGAGTGGTCTATGGCGCAAGTCATCTATGCCTAAGGATCTCTTTAAGGTTTGATTTATGGAATGGAGTGATACATCAAGAAGGGGAAATAAGTGGATGCAGAACAAAGAGCAGCCCAGTATCTGGTAAGTACTTTGAAACTAGCCAGCCTTTGACCAGGCACTTAAGAAAAACATAGAAGCAAACTAAGATCTGGTAAGTACTTTGAAACTAGCCAGCCTTTGATACACTTCCAAAAGAAAACATATAAAAAACAAAGGGAAACTTGAAGGAAACTTTTGGAGAAGAAACTAGTGGGCCAGGCTCACCACAAATCCTCTCCTAGCTCTTCTTTACTTAGTTACTTCCAAGACAATCACAGAGATGACACAGAATAGCCTAAGATCTGGTAAGTACTTTGAAACTATCCAGCTTTTAACACATTACAAGGGAAACAATCAAACAGTTATGCAAACAAAACTGGGACCAGGGCTCACCATATCTTCCTCAGTTCATCTTCACACAACATATACTGAAAGAAACATTTAAAAATAGTATTCAGCTAAGACAATAAGACGAGGGAACGCCAGAATTCCTATGCTTAAACTGAATTAAATCATTTTCAAATAACACAGTTGGAAGAAAAAATTTAAATGAAGATTTTTCAGCCAGAGAAGGTTACTGGAATACAGTAGGTCCTAACCTTGTTCAAACTATTATTTACAGTAGAAAATGAAACAAAAAATGAAAACAGAAATAAAATAACAAGTTACAATGAGAATAACATCACTGTCAACATAGACTAGGATCCCATCAATCGACTTGTATTGATGCTCCAAACCAGTTACAATCCTTAAGTCCAGTGTGTTAATTCATCTTTCTTTCATAACCTAACTTATCTGTTACAAGTAGAGCTCCAAGAGCCAGTGAATCACTATTTACAATCAAGAGTCTTCAGCTCGGTTACAATTACAATGCTTCAGCAATTACATCGAAAACCAACCCCTCACTCATCTTCTACTGAAGTATTTATAGAAAGATGAGAAGGTGACATCTGATAAAAGATCTCAAATACGATTAATACAGAGTTAATATTTTCTTGGCCCTTGGGGGGCTCAAAGAAGAAACTGTACAAATGTTTCACTGTATTAATGGATTTACACTCATAAGTTAAGCTCGGTGGGAGATTTTGTTGACCTTTGAGGCTCTGTGCGATGCTAGAGTTACTCTGCTGACATCCTGTCATTAAATTCTTGGCAGAAGTAACTCTTCGGCTGCGTTGAGGCAAAATATCTGATCCTGCTCAATAAATTCGGCTCCTGATTGAATACTTTGAGGCACAGGTGGCGCTTTAGTCGCTGGGAGGAATTAATTTGCCTCCATGTGTGGCGGTGGAGAGTTTTCCTGATAAAAAACTTTAGGTTTTCCTTTAAACTGTGTTTTAGATTGGGCATTAGGCTTCTGATAACTGTCTTAGCCATAATCCCCACTAATCTGTCCATTAATTCTCTGTTCCGGTTCATCCGGGTCTTTGGCACTGATAATCTTTTACTGTGCTTGTTTCATGGTTTTCTTGCTGTCGTGTCGGGTTGCGCAGGGTTTATAAGGCATCAATTCCTGAGAAAACATGGATGAAACGTGCATTCCAATCCTGTGGGTGATTTCCGTGGATGAATCGAAGATGGGAGGGTCATCACCCTCCTTCCCTGAATCTTCTTTGGAAACCACGAACAAATGATTTAATCCCTGCAAAATGCGAAAACTCATTAAAAAATCCTGCTTTTATAGGCTTAACTGCATCGGAAGGGGTGTGGAGGAGGTAGGGTCATTGGATGGCATCATCCAACGGTCAGGATTTAATCTCAGAATGGTCGAAAAAGCATGGGGGAAGGAGGATTAGATCAGAGCCGTCGATTCGCGCTGAGATCAACGATCGGGGATGATTGCGGGGGGTCCGGGTGTACGGAGGAAAAATCTTGGGGGTATGCCCCCGCAGTGAAACTGCGCCGTTGATCTGGATCAATTTGGACAGTCAAGATGGAATCAGGGGATGTTGAAAGTCAAACGGAGGGAATCTGGGTGATGAATTTTGGACCGTCGATCTTCAGATCAGATCGACGGTGGAGATGCGATTGTCGCTGTATGATGGCCTGGTTATCGCGTGGGCGCTTTGGTTATCCATTGGACACCTTCGAAGAGCGATAGCCGTTGGATGAGTGGGCCCAGATCGGACGGCGAAGATCAATTTCGCTGGGCATCCTGGTCCGAGCTATAACGCGCGATGGACGACGGTTGCATGGCGGTTTTCAAATCGTACAAGGGACACGTGTCAATCGTTGTATGGAATCGTTGGCCATCGGGGAAAAGCCGCCTTCTGCTGAAGAGTGGTGCGAAGGAAACCATGTGGGTTAGGAAAACAGTATATGGATGGGGGTGGGGGGGGTCCACAGGAATGGCGCGCTCCGCACAGTCCGATCTGTAGAGCAGATCAACGGTGGCGATTAAAGTTTGAACGGCGGGGACCACGTGGTAAGTCAGAGTCTGCACCATCCGATCTGCGGAGCAGATCAATGGCGGAGATTCACTGAAAATCCAGAATGGCAGAAAACTTTGGAAATAAATTAAAAACCCAAAAACATGAATTTACAAAGGTTTTTAATGTTTTTGGGCAGAGAAAACATTGGAAAGGATAAGCGCCTGACAGGTTTAGCATTTGGTTTTGGCGCTCGGGCGCATGGACGAAGAAAGGGTTAGAGGCTTAGCCCGAGGGGCCATAAGCCCAGAACATAGAAAATATGCGTTCTCTATGGTTTTTGAATGTTTTTTGAAGGAATTAAAGGTTTCGGTAAGGTTAAAAAGTGAGTTTTTAACCTTATAAAATGAATTTTGATGAGGGGAAATGGCAGAAATGTGGAAATGAGGGATTTTCATGGGGAATGGAGGGATAGAAAAAGAGGTTAGTTGGGAGGAAAAGGAAAGGAAAAAAGGGTTCTGCAGCAGTATTTGACTTTGGATTTTTTGTATGATTTCAGAGGTTTTTAGGATATAAACAGCAAAGTGGGATCTGGACAGAGGCATGGGGCCTTCAAGAGTCTTCAAGAGCCAACAGTTTTTGATAGGGAAAAATTGTTCCTTGAAGGCTCAAAACAATATTTAGCCACCTTTGGTATAATCAAATTTTACAGGTGGCTAACAGTGGCTCCACTTGGGGATGGTGCCTTCTTGAAGGCATCAAGAATTCAGACTTGATTTCTCTGGGAGGCTGACTTGTGCCTGATCCATTATTTTCTCTGGGATGTTGACCATGTGCCTCATCATTTGGATTGATCTTCTTTTGCTGGATGATCTTGCTTTGCTTCTGAAAAATAATATAAGTTGTGAAAAAAAATAATGGACTTCATCAATACAACTTTCTACCTACCCAATCCTACTGATCTAACATTTTTTCTTCATCAGAGTGCACTTGGATTGGAAAACTCTTTTCACAACATTTTATTCTTTTGAAAGCATAAAAACTAATCTAATTCTACTCCTTATTTTTCCCTGAACTCAGATTAAACAGTTGAGCTCAGATATTTCTCTACCTAATCTACTTTATGTTGGGATTAAACTGTCCAACAGAATTTCATTCTCTAAATTCTACAACAAAAATTTAAAAACAATCAAGTCAAGATTAAGTTGTTTGACTTGCTGTGATCTATGGCATAAAAACAAGCTGCACATAGATTATTATTTGCAGAAAATTAAAATCAAAATGGAAGGCTTAAGATCTGAAAGTCTCTCATCATGGCCTTCTCTTTTCTTCACAGCTCTGTTTTTGCTTTCGTTTGAGTTGTCTCTTCCTTGTTCCCTGGTTCAGATTTTGAGCAAATTAGAACCAGTTTTTCTCTTCTGTGACTTAGAAAACAAAATGGTTTTGAGTCATCTCCTTTTGGAACTTTGGTTCAGATTTTGAGTTTGTTTGAACCTTCAATTTCTAACCTAATCTATCTACTCATAAGCCAAGATTGAACAGTTTGGCAAATCGAATTCACTATCTTATCAGCAGAAAAATTTAAAGCTAATTAGTCAAGATTAAAGAGTTTGACTAACTAGAAGTGTGTTTTTGAGGAGTGGCATTTGAGCTTGCACACTTTCAGAATTATTTCTCTTTTTTGGCATGGGGCTCTGCCTTTCTTGTTTTCATTTCTGCCCTTTTTTCTTCCTTTTATTTTTTTTTGTATTTTTTTATTTTTCATAACTTTGAATGCAATGGTGGATGGAATATTCATAATGGAAAAAATATAAAAAGGCTTTAAAACAAAAAATGGATCAAGAGAAGTAATGCTTAAGCATCCTGCCATTGACAGGACCCCCAAACAATCCTGTTCCATCCAGTTCCTGTAAGAAAAATGCATTATTACCAGCAACTGAATGAATAGAGTAAGGGCCAAGCCATAGGTTGTCAAATTTTCCATGCTTGCCCTTTTCTTCCCTCCTTGAGTCCCACTTTAAAACTTTGTCCCCAATCTTAAAATTGCTGGCCTTTGTTCTTCTGTCAAAAATCTTTTTGATGTTGTCCTGCTTCTGTAATGCTTTGTTATACACTTCCTCTCTGTTCTACTGAAGATGAATGGTCTGATTTATTCTTCTGATCATGTCATTTTCTTCAGTCTGCAACTCTTGAATCAACTTCATAACTGGTACACCAAGGCTATTTGGAAAAATAGCATATGTACCATACACAAGCTGGAAAGGTGGCATACCAATAGATTTCTTCAAAGTTAATCTGTCAACCCAAAGTGCATGGACCAGCTTTGTGTGCCAAGACTTTTTGTTGTCCTCCAACAGTTTCTTGATTATGTTCACTAAGATTTTGTTGGAAGATTCTGCAAGTCCATTACCTTGAGGGTAATAGGCTGTGGAATGTCCCAATGTTATCTGATACTTGTGACAGAATTCAACCATTCTCTTTGATCCAAATGCTGCTGCATTATCAGTGATAATTTTGGTAGGACAGCCAAATCTGGAGAGAATGTTAGTCTCCATAAATTTTATGATAACTGAATCATTGGCCTGCCTACAAGGAATGGCTTCTATCCACTTAGTGAAATAGTCTGTGGTAGTAAGAATCCACCTATGCTGGGCAGAAGATGGTGGATGGATTTCTCCTATGAAGTCAAGTCCCCACTGTTGAAAAGGAGCTTCAACAATGATTGGATGCAGAGGCAGGGGTAGCAGTTTTCTTTTGCCTTCAAACAGTTGGCACTTGTGGCAGGCAATGATCATCTTGTGTACATCATGAAAAAGAGTAGGCCAATAGAAACCAACCCTCAAAATTTTGTTGGCTGTTGACTTCCAATACAAATGACCCCCACACTTTCCTTCATGGAACTCCTGCTTAACCTTCTCTGCATCAAACTCAGGCAAACATTTAAGCAATAGACCACTTGCATTCTTCCAATAAATACATTTATCTATAATGCAATAGTTTCCTGCTTTCAGCTTCAAGAACCTTGCCTTTGTTTTTGTCAAACCAGGAGGTGTATTTAAATTGAGCAAAACATAAACAATATCAGCATACCAAGGAGAATTCATAAAATGGTCTTCAACAATGGGAGTTGAGAATTCTTCTTGGTCATCTAAATCATTAATCATATGAATATCAAGAACTTCACAATTTGATTCAACCATTAATCTAGCTAGACCTTGGCCTTCGATGAGCTTAGTGGGTTTTATCTCTAAATCATATTCAAGAATAACAGCAATCCACTTACCTCTCTTACCATCTGGGTCCTGTGTTAGAATGTCTTTAACAACTGAATTTGGGACAAAGGAAATGATGTGTGAGTGAAGGATGTATACCCTGAAGTCTTTTAAAGCCTTAACCAAAGAAAAAGCTTGTTTTTCCATAATGTTATACTTCAAAGGGGCATCCCTCAATGCCTTGCTAAAGAAGTCAATAGGCTGCTCTTTTCCTTGTGGATTTTTCTGTAAAAGGACAACAGCTATGCTATGTTCTAATGAAAATGAGAAGATATAAAAATCCTTTGAAAATACAGGACTTATCAGAACCGGTGTTTTGGTTAATTCTTGTTTCACCAGCTCAAAGGATGTCTTTGCTTCCAAGGTCCATTTTACCCCTTGCTCCTTCTTCAACATGTTTGTGATATTCCTAAGGAGCTCAGCCAAGTTGGGGATGAACCTTCTCAAAAATTTAATCTTTCCAATGAAAGACTGCAACTCTTTTATGTTTTGAGGATGATATATTTGCAATATGGCCTCAATCCTCTTTGGATCTATCTTTATACCCTCCTCAGAAATAATGTGCCCAAGAAGTTTACCTTCTTGGAGACCGAATAGTGTCTTCTTAGGGTTTAAGGATATTCCAAACTTTCTGCATTTCTCGAGAACTGTTCTCAAATTTTCTAAGTGTTCTTCATATGTTTTTTAAAACACAGTTACATCATCAAGATAGATAATGATGAAGAAGCCTAGTTCTTCCGAGAATGCTATGTCCATGTCTCTATGAAAGGTTGCTCCAGCATTCATTAGACCAAAAGGCATTTTTACACACATGAAAGTGCCCCATCATGTAGTAAAAGCTGTCTTTAATTGATCAGCAGGTTGAACTAAGATCTGATTATACCCTGAATATCCATCAAGCAAAGAAATTCTTTTGGACCCTACCACCCTTTGTAAAATATGATCCATTTATGGTAAAGGGTAGTCGTCTTTCAATGAAGCTTTGTTTAAATCTCTAAAATCTATACAAAGCCTGATTTCTCCATTCTTCTTCCTAACAGACACTAGATTAGATACCCATTCAGAATATCTAATAGGGACAATAATACCACCATCATACATCTTCATGATTTCCTTCTTGACCAAAGGCAGTTGTACAGGGTTTATTCTGCGCAGTTTCTGTTTGAATGGTTTTTCGTTTTCTTTAAGAGGGATTTTGTGTTGTATTATTTCAGTGTCATAGGACTTAAGATCTTCGTAACTCCATGCAAAAACATCAGAAAATTCTTTGAACAGCTCAATGTATTTGAGTTTAATGTGAGCTGGCAAAGTTTTGGACAGTTTGATCATTTTCGGTTTTTCCTCACTGCCTATGTTGCACTCTTCCACTTTAGTCTCCACAGGTTCCAGTTTAGGTTTTTTGGCCACATCATTAAAATCAAACAACTCTTCTAAAGGTGCTAGACCACTTCGAAAACTTTCATCTTTAGAATGGAGAGTTTCTAATTCCTCTGTTTCTGATTCTGCACTCAATTCTGTTTCGTTTCTAAGTTTGCTAGTCTGAAGGTTAATATTGACAAGCTCAGGAGAAGGTTCTTCTTCACCAAGAAAATTTTATTCATTGCAGTCTGTATCATAGTCTGAGTCTGAGCTATGCAGTTCAAATTAATTTCTGAATTGCATGAAGTCTTCTATTTGTTTATCTCCATCAAACACCTGCCAATATTTTTTGTTATCAGGCACAACTGGTCTAAATTTTATCTGAGTTGAGCAATCTTTAGTCTCATAAGGCATTAGACATGTCCTAGCTGCAAAGGCTAAATTGTGGGCTATAATATTTCTTTTCCTTGGGACAAAAATTAGGTTGGACTCCTTAAATGTTTTCAAAAGATCCATGACATCATTCCGATAGGCCCTAAGTCTGGGATGATTTGCATTATATTCCCCATTGATTTGCCTAATAATCAATTCAGAATCCCCATATACATTTATTTTTCTAGCTCCTAACTTTTTCAAGAGATGTAAGCCTAAGAGAAGGGACTCATATTCTGCTATGTTATTTGAACATTGAAAGTTTAATTTTTATGAAATGCATTATGTGTGTTGACTTCCAGTGTTAGTAATCCAGACACCTGCACCAGCATTAGTTCTAGTGCATGACCCATCAAAATACATACTCCAGAGAGGATCATTTTCAGTTTTATCAGTTTGGTGAATGTCCTCTGTATGATTTGATTCCTCAAGTTTTTCAATATGTTGAGGAATGTTATCTTTGCTGTCAAAATTTAACAGCAATGGACCGATGACTTGTAAATCAAGACCTATGTTTTGTTTGCCAATATTTTCAAGTGTAGCAAACTGTTTTGCCACTTCAGTGTTGTGCTCCTCTTCCTCCCTATCAACCATCGATCCTGTTAAATTGATTTTTTCAGTAAGTGTTTCATCATTAAACATGATAAAAGAATCAAGGCTTGTACTTACAGAATACATAGGATAGTTTTGAGGCCTGTCTTGACTTGTAACTATGTATTGCATATGGGACTCCTTGTAAAGTCTTCTAGTTTGATTGAAAACAGGGATAGTCGCATAGGTCATGTCCATTTGCATGGTCCCCTGTAACTTAGCCCCCCAGGATCTTGATAATAACATTCCATACTTTGGGGGTACATCAGCCACAACAATATCCATAACTAAAGACTTGGATGGAATCTGGGCTAAGTTAACACAGAGGTCTTTGATCAACCCTAGACATTTTACTCTGTTTGAATCAAAGGAGTATAGGTATTTGTAAGGTCTGGTAATTTCAAGACCTAGGCTCTCCATTACAGCTTTTGGCATTAAATTATGAGAAGCCCCTGAGTCATGCATAGCATTGTGTAGAATCTTGTCATGAACATTTAAACTCACATAAAAGGGAGGAACCGGTCCCTCTTGATATCTTCCTTCAATCTTTGGACCAAAAGTGAGCTTTGGTTGGTCATCATTAAGATTGAGAGTGTCCTCATTTTCTTCTATGTTTAGAGCCTTCAAAATTTGGGTTTTATATACATGATGGGCAGCTAACTCAGTCAAGGGAATAGAAATTTTGATCTTTGAGATTTCCTGTTCTAGGCTGAAAGGATTTTGATTCTTTAAAGCACTTGTTTCAGCCTTATTAGCTGTCACTTTATCAGCAACAACAACTTGCTGATTTTTTTTATCCACACTTGACACAACGGTTGTAACAGGAGTACTAGCTGAAGTGTTAGTACTACTAATGTTTGCACTCTGTTTTTGAAGATTTTGAGTGTCTTTCTCTTTACCTTTACCAGAATTAACAACCACTGTTTTATCCTTTTGTTTGAATGTTTTAGGCTTGGTTGTAGCGTTGTTTTGAGAAGATTTGTCAGAGGTTTTGGTGTTGGGGGTTTGTTGACTGGTCTTGCTTCTAAGGTCATATTCTTTTTGGGTCTCTATGATGACATTTTCCATGTCTTGATAATGATTTTCATCATCATCTCTTTTGTCATAATAAGGTGTGTATAGACCTTGTTTCTTATCAGAATGAATGTCAAAGTCATCATTATCTACCTCCAACATGTTTATATCATTATCCTCTGTTATTTCATCTGTTTCCTCAACCTCACTCACATAGTTGTGATGAAAGGGAGGAGTGATGTGCTGATCATCTTCCCTGGGCCTGTTTGGAGGTTGGTTCCTTCTTATATTCTGATTCGGGTTCCTATTTTGAGCAGTTTGATTTTGACTTGCTTGTGCTCTCTCAAGAATGCTCATTTTCTTCATCATTTCTCCCATCATTTTCTCTAGTTTTGAGTTTGAAGTGGAAGGTGTGCTCTCGTCTCTAAAAGAGACTCTCTTCTCATTTTTCATTCTTGCTCTTTTCTCCATTAAATTGACTTCCACAGAAAGAGCACTTCTTTGCATATCTTCAAGAGTTGCAAAATCTCTTTCTCTTAGCGAATAGGTCATATCAGAATCAAATCCTTCAGGAAATTTGTTTAAGGCTGAGCCCTGTGGAGGTTTTAGTTCTGGGTAAAGTGCATTATACACACTGTTAGATCTAGTACAATAAGCTTGTACACTTTCCCCTGGGTTCCTATGGAGATTGTTATAGTCAACAAGAACGTGGAGAGGATTCTTCTTTACTTCCCATTTGTTTAAGAATGTTTGATGGAAACCTTGGAGATCATTAATACTATTGGGGGTTAAGAATTTAAACCATTTTCTTACTTCTCCCCCCAGACTCTGAGAAAATAGTCTAATCTTGACAGAATCTTTATCAATTTCATTTCTATCAAAGTAGTCACTCATCTTATCCACATGTTGTGATGCAGTTATCGCATTGCTAGCATCATACAATGGGATTTTGGACTGATAGTCCTGTGGAAGGTTGACTAATGGTACAGGAAGGACTAAGGGAGCATACCATGCTGCCATGATATGTGGTGGGGGTGGGTTTACAAGGGGTGGATTGACAAGAGGAGGTGTGGGCTGAAATGGAGTGGTTTGAACAGTGGATGAAGGATGAACAGAAGTGGATGGAACAACAGTAGATTTCTGAGCTGATATTGGATGAGAGACACCTAAGTTAAGAAGAAAATGCAAATCAGGAGGTGTTGTTCCTCTTCTACCAAAATGTTCACTTGTCTCAGGAGATGAAAGTGAAGACTCAGAATCTAGCTGATCTAAATCACCAAATAACATAGTCCTAAAGGGATTAACTAAGTCAGCTTGTGATTCTTGTAGAGCTTAAATATTTTCAGGGACTGAATTAGCTCTTAGGGGTGATCTGAAAATAGTTGAAGATTCTATCTTAGGGGACTTCCTAAGGATTATTTCTGGGTTATCAACTATCTCAGGTGGATCAAGGTCTGGATGGGCTCTAGTGTGAATCCTTCTAGGAGCCACTATGCTCTGTTTTTAGACCCAGATAACAAGAAAAGTTTAACCAGGTATGACAGTCTTTAAGAGGTTAACTAATCTGTTTTCACAATTTTAATCCAACAGTCCTCTAACTGGATTTGAATGATATTATAATGATAAGGGTTCTTCCCAATGGAGTCTTAAGGTCTGTTCAGGATTGTGGAGTCGACAGGTGGAAAGTTTAGAATGTTTTCTAAGAGGTACACTATCCACCACAGTGCTTGAGAAATATCCTTTTTCAAGGATATCCGGAAACACAACAAACTCTACCCAGAGATTGACTGGGAGGGCATTCACCAGATATTTCACCTCCAAAAGAGGATGAGATCTGGAGGCTACCTGGCCCTTTCCAGACGCTGTCTAAGAGTATAAGGTAAAACACAACAAAGGAGAGTGAAATGTAGGAGGAAGTGTTTTACCACCAATCTGAAATATTTTTGGTATTTTCTGAGTTATTTTTTATTTTTGTGGTTTCTAAGAAAGTCCTAAATTTGTTTCAAAAATTAGCTACGGTTGTGAGACAAAGAGAGTCTACTCTTATGGCTAAGCTATCTGATTTTCAAGGTTAGATAAATTCTTATGAGAATCCTAGGGTTGACCTAGATTGTCACTGATTCAAACAAGTTTCATCATGATTACCCTTTCTTGGTAGTGCTTGAAAAAACTTCTTTTTACTCTCAAAAAGTTTGTATGAAGATCAAAGGAAAATAAGATGAAAACTCAACTCATTCCCCAGTGGAGTCGCCCGAAATGTTAGGAATCTGTAATTTATTAGCAAGATTGGTAGAGTCCAATTACAAAAACAACATCGTTTCAACCAACTTTGGGATTCTAGGATCTAGCCCTCCTGAACCCGGAGAGGGATCTCTCCAATAAGTGCAAAGATGGATTTGTCTTTGAAGTTTGGGGTAATAATATTAGGCTAGTTATGAATTCCAATGGTTTTGTTTGTTTTTTGGATGGTTGAACATGATTGTTGTTAGAGGTGAAAAGTCCCAAAGGTGAAGAGGTTCAAAAGTGAGAAGTTGCAAGCAACCAGAGTAAGCTTTGATCAAGAAGAAAAATGATGGCAAGTTTTCAGTCCATTGGGCTATGGAGTCATAAGAGGGTTTAATTGGAACAGCAAGAGACAAGAGTGGTCCATGGGGAAAGTCATATATGTCTAAGGATATCTTTAAAGTTTGATTTATGGAATGAAGTGATACAATAAGAAGGGGAAATAAACAGATGCAGAACAAATAGCAGCCCAGGATCTGGTAAGTAATTTGAAACTAGCCAGCCTTTGACCAGGCACTTAAGAAAAACATGAAAGAAAACTAGGATCTGGTAAGTACTTTGAAACTATCCAGCCTTTGATACACTTCCAATAGAAAACATATAAAAACTAAGGGAAACTTGAAGGCAACCTTTGGAGTAGAGACTAGCGGGCCGGGCTCACCACAAATACTCTCCTAGCTCTTCTTTACTTAGTTACTTTCAAGACAATCACAGAGATAACATAGAATGGCCTAAGATCTAGTAAGTACTTTGAAACTATCCAGCTTTTAACACATTCTAAGGGAAACAATCAAACAGCTATGTAAACAAGACTGGGACCAGGGCTCACCATATCTTCCTCAGTTCATCTTCACACAACATATACTGAAAGTAACATTCAAAAATAATATTCAGCTAAGACAATAACACGAGGGAACGCCAACATTCCTATGCTTAAACTGAATTAAATCATTTTCAAATAACACAGTTGGAAGAAAACATGTAAATAAAGATTTTTCAGCCAGAGAAGGTTACTGGTATACAGTAGGTCCCAATACTGTTTAAACTATTCTTTACAGAAGAATATGAAACATAATGAAAACAGAAAATAAATAACAAGTTACAATGAGAATAACATCACCGTCAACATAGACTAGGATCCCATAAATCAACTTGTATTGATGCTCCAAACCAGTTACAATCTTCGAGTCCAGTGTGTTAATTCATCCTTCTTTCACAACTTAATTTATCTTTTACAAGCAGAGCTCCAAGAGCCAGCGAATCACTATTTACAATCAGAAGTCTTCAGCTCAATTAAATTACAATGCTTCAACAATTACATCAACAACCAACACTCACTCATCTTCTGCTGTAGTATATATAGAAGGATGAGGAGGCGAGTTCTGATAAAATATCTCAATTAAAATTAAAACAGATTTAAATGGTTCATTGGCCTTCGTGGAGCTCAATGAGGAGACTTACATACATATCCTCTGTATTAAATGATTTACATAATGATTTCAAGCTTGGTGGGAGTTCTTGTTGACCTTTGAGGCACTGTGTGGTGTCGAAGTAACTCTGCAGATATTCTTTGCATTGAAGTTTCTGGCAGAAATAACTTCTTCGGCTGTGTCGAGGAAAAATATATGATCCTAATCAATCAATTCAGCTCCTAATTGAATACTTTGAGGCACAGGTGGCGCCGTGGTAGCTCGAGGGATCAATTTTCCTCAATTTGTGGCGGTGGAGGGTTACCTAATAAAAAACTTTAGGTTTTTCTTTAAACTATGTTTTATATTGGGGATTAGGCTTTTGATAACAGTCTTAGCCATAATCCCCATAAAATTGTCTTCAATCATCATTCTGTTGCGCTTTGTCTTCTGCAACTGATACTCTTTCTCTGTGCTTCATTGATGTTTTTCAGGTTTAACAGGGGCATACGGCACCAAAGGCTCATGAAACCTTGCTGAAAAATGTGTATCTATACCCTGTGGACGATTTCTCTGATGTATTCGAAGGGCAGAGGATCGTCATCCTCGGCCTACGAAATTTCTTCATTTAAGCGGAAAAACATTAAACCCTGCAAAAACAAACAAATGTTACAAAATCCTGCATTTATAGGTCAATCTGCATCGGAGGATGTGCAGAGGAAGCAGGGCCGTTGGATGGCATCATCCAACGGTCGGGATTTAATCTCAAAATTGTCGAAAAAGCATGGGGGAAGGAGGATTAGATTAGAGCCGTCGATTCGCGCTAAGATCGATGGTCGGGGATGATTGCGGGGGGTTCGGGTGTACGGAGGAAAAATCTTGGGGGTATGCCCCCATAGTGAAACTGCGCCGTTGATCTGGATCAATTTGGATGGTCAAGATGGAATCAGGGGATGTTGAAAGTCAAACAGAGAACGTTCGGGCGGGCACGCGGAATCGGGCGATGAAATATGGGGCGGGATCGATGCGGATCAGATCGGGGGCGGAGATTGAGCCTTTTCTCATTGTACGAAGGCTGTCGGGCGCGCACCTTTGTTATCCATCGAGCAACTTTGGCTAGCGCTCACCGTTGGATCAGTGGGCCCAGATCGGATGGCTGTGGTAAATTTTGCTGCATGCCCTGGCCCGAATGTTAATGCGCGGGGGAAAACTTTAATGCGCAGGGACGACGGTTTTGGAAAAGGTACAGGAGACGCGTGGCGGCAAGCGTATGGAATCGCTGCCGATCGGGGAAAAACCGCCTTCCGCTGAAGAGTGGTGCGAAGGAAACCACGCGGGTTTGGAAAACAGCGTATGGATGGGGGGGGTCCACAGGAATGGCGCGCTCCGCACCGTCCGATCTGGGGAGCAGATCGACGATGATGACTTAAGTTTGAACGGCGGGGACCACATGGTAAGTCGAAGTCTGCACCGTCTGATCTGAGGAGCAGATCGACGGTGGAGAACGCTCCACAATTGCACGGGCGGAAATATTTTGGAAATGAATTAAAACCCAAAAAACATGAATAACAAAGGTTTTTTACGGTTTGGCGGAGAAAATTTAATTTGAAAGGATAAGCGCCCGACGGGTTTAGCAGTTGGTCATGGTGCTCGAGTTTGTCTTCTGCAACTGATACTCTTTCTCTGTGCTTCATTGATGTTTTTCAGGTTTAACAGGGGCATACGGCACCAAAGGCTCATGAAACCTTGCTGAAAAACGTGTATCTATACCCTGTGGACGATTTCTCTGATGTATTCGAAGGGCAGAGGATCGTCATCCTCGGCCTACGAAATTTCTTCATTTAAGCGGAAAAACATTAAACCCTGCAAAAACAAACAAATGTTACAAAATCCTGCATTTATAGGTCAATCTGCATCGGAGGATGTGCAGAGGAAGCAGGGCCGTTGGATGGCA
>JAXQQM020083927.1:0-20124 GCA_034641835.2 Pinus albicaulis
TTCTGCTATCACTCAGATTTCCTTTGAAGTTGTTGGAAGAGGAAATAGGTCCGAGGTAACCAAGGTAACTACAAACCACCTTTTAGGTATAGAATCTAGCCAATTCTGCACTAAGAGAGGGTTTCTATATAAAAATTTAGCTTGTTTTATAAGATATTAGGCTTAGTTATAAGTCTAGGGTTTTGTTTGAATTTGGGTGGTGGAATTCAATAGCTGAGGGCAAGATTGAGTAGTTTAGTCCATTGGGCTATGGAGTCAAAAAGATGGCTTCACTGGATTAAGTTTCTAGACAAAAGATGGTTTTACAGGGCAAGATAATCAAACAAAGAACAATTTTAGATTTAAAGTGAATGGAATGGATTTAAAATGGATGAAAAGCAATTAAGAATCTTTCAACACATTCATAAGAGGGAAAATTGAGTGATTATTAACAAAGAGAAATTAAGAATTCTTTATTAAATAACCAAAATGTTTAAACTAGAAAAACAGGAGCAATTAAGAATTCACTGTTTAAAACCAGTTTAGAAGAAAACATTTAGAATAACAATGATTGAAATCAGATTACACTTAAGTAACTTCTGATTTATTCCTTTTCATTAGTCATTCAGAAATGAAACACAATGATATAATAAACCGATATAAAAAGATTAAAACACAAGGGAAAGATGACTTATTGATCCGTAGTCTGACACATGAATCCTGTAAAAAGTATTTCGCTTCAATTCATCATCCAGCTTAGCCACAAAAAATTTCTCCAATACCACTTTATTCCAAATATTCAATTTTACATCAAAGTCTAAAAAAAATCCACCTCGAATACTTCCAAGAGTGAAGTATTTATACAAATTCTAAACTAAAATATCTTGAAAAAATATCAAGATTAGTTCACAAATCTCTCCAACTATTTTACATAAATAGAACTTAAGTAAAGGACACTCAAACTAATGCATCTATTTGGCACTATTTTTTATGGATAGGTGATGACAAAGAGGATAATTCGAATTTGATCCAACTCTTAGTTGATGATGAGGCATCCAAGTCACTAACTGCTTCCTTTCTTTATGCAATCTGCTCCAACAATTCTGCAAACTTGGGGTCCAATGATATCTTTGTATTTCTCAATCCATAATAGATATGTAAAAAGTGAAAGAGGTTATTGTGGATAAATATGTTGGTGAGATAAACCTCTTTCACTTTCCTAAAATTCCTCTCCAGCTGTGCATAATATTCTCTGTAAAAAATATGTGTAAAACAGAGTTTTACAGAGTCTGAAAAATGGCCTGTAAATATGCGCATGTATATCTCATTATAAAACCACTGTGCAAAAACTGAGATAGGTTTTTGTAGATGGGTCTTTTAGGAACAAAAACCTCCTTCAGTTTTGTAAAATGTATTTCTAATTGGCCACAATATTCTCTGCAAAATGATGACTTGACTGTAATTTTCTGCAAAAAGTGCTTTCCAACTTTGTTTAATATTTCCAAAACCATAATAGTTGTTAGAAAAGTGAGAGAGGTTTTTGTAGATGGTACTCTTAAGAAAATAAACCTCCTTCAGTTTTGAAAAATGCATCTTATATTGATCACAATAGTGTCTGCCAAACAATGACTAAAACATGCAATTTCTGCAAAAATGTTCCTTTTTGTTGTGTTTTTCATCTTTTTACTTTTTTGCTCTTTTGAATGTTTTACTTTCACTTTTAGACAAAATTCACTATTGGTGAAATTTATTCTCATCTCTTTTTACCATTTTACTGCCTCTGTAATTACTTTTACTGTTTTACCTTTGACTGCTCTGTAACTTCATTTTAACTTTCACTCTGACTTTTACCTGATACTCTTTAACTGTTCTTTACTGTGTCCTTTTACCTTCAATGTGTAGTTTAGGTTTTTACTGTCTGTTTCAACAGTAAATTGTTTAATATCCTATTTCCTTTGCTTGTCTTTCAACTGTATGTTTTATCTTCCATCTCTATTTGAATAGATTTGATAACACTCTTAGAGTAAACAAGTCTTATGACTAGTATTAAGACTGTTTATCCAAGGATGTGGTCTTCTGATCACCTGTAAAACAAAACAAATTGTTAAGAAAGCATTGGTTTGCAGGGGAGGTCGAAAATGTTTCATTTGATTTTGAGAGGTCTGTGGAGTGAATATAGAATGAATTTTTGGAGGTAAACCATGCTCGAACTGGTTAATAGAGGCTTCAGGTGGCGCAACTGGGTTACAAAGGGTTTTTACTGCACAATCAAGTGAAAATGAGCAACACTAGGGTGTTTGAGTTTAAACAGGTAAACGGTTGATATTGGCAGGTAAGTTTTGAATGAACAGTGGACAGATGGTGCTGACTTGATGATGTGAAGTTTTGTCGTTAGTGGGAGGCGGTAAGCGGTACGTGATCGCACCGCTTTTGGGCAAAGGTGGTTTTGGGCGGAGGGCGAGCGATTCCATACAATGAACGACGCGTGGCGCGGCACTGTTCAGAAAACCGCTTGCCCATCGCGCGTTATCGTTCGGACGTGGATGGATAGCGATATTGATGTCGACCGTAGATCTGAGATCAGTTGATTGGACGGTGGTTGGGGTGTCGAGATGACGGGAGGATAACAGGCGAGCCCAATGTAATTTATTATAAATTAATCGCATCGGGGGTGATTTGATTGGCGGATACAAGTTATTAATTAATCATGAGGATTAATTAACCCTTATTGATATGGCGGGGATGGTTATTAATAAATTTCGGATAAATCTATTAATCCCTTTTAAATAGCGTTTATGGTTATATTTAACCGGGGCGGGAATATATAATACTTTGGGGATTTGTATATAATTAAATAATACGGAAAAAAGGTGAAAATTTATTTGGGAGTTATATACTATGTGTTAAAGTTAATATGATTTATGAAATGAAAAGCGCCAAGTTAAAACATTTCACGTATATATTCAAACTTAGGCTAAAGATGAAAAAGGGGTTTTTTAGGTGATGTTATGTATTTTCCTAAGTAAAGTAGGAATTTACACTTAGGGAATGAGTTTATGAAATCAAATGAATGGTTTATGGATGATTCTAAGTACTTAGGCTCTTAAATCATTGGGCCGAGGGTCCGGTCCCTCCAAAAGTCAGAGAAATGCTCTGAGCCCCTTTAATTTTCAAAGACCTTAATACTTCAGGGGGAATTAGTGAAATCTTTAGGGAAAAATGTGAATGGAAGTTAGTTATTTAACCTTGTCTTGCTTGAACTGCATCAAGTGAAATGTCTGTCTTATACTTGTGATAAAATTAAAAGTTAACACATCTAAAGACATTATCCATCACAAGTAATTCTGCAACACCATCTACCTACCCTCCCTACTTTAACCTAGCATTTTTTCCTTCTTTATTTGGGTGCACTTAGACTGGCAAACCCTTATCAATCTTCTTTTTCTTTTACATGGAAAGCCTACCTAAGTCTACACTTATTACATCCAAGGGCTCAAATTAAACTGTTAAGCTCCTTTTTATTTACTCTACCTATCTACTTATCTGCCAAGATTAAACTGTTTGGCCAGATATTTATTCTCTATTCTACAACATGAAATTGAAAGATGAACTAGCCAAGCTTAAACTGTTTGACTATCCACAAATTGTGGCATAGGATACAAGTTGCACATAATTTTGTTTATTACAGAAAATGAAATAGTAGTGGCATTTAGACTTGCACACTTTCCTGGTGTATTTTTGTTTGGGGTTTATTTCTTTCACTTTTTTGACCATTTTATTCTTTTCACCCTTTGATTTTCTTTTAGGGTATACCCTCTTTACATTTTTTTAAATTTTTTTATTTTTATTTTTAAATATGGAAAACCTTTGCAACCAGAAAATGTATGAACATATTACATATCTCATCAAGTCAATCATGAAATATGACACCTATTGGTATAGGAGTCTAACACTGGCTCCACTTGGGGATGGCTTTTCCTGGTGAAAAGTCAAGAACAACAAGTCAGTTGGCCTCAAAATGATTTTGACTGAACCATGGAATCTTCTTCTACTTGTTGCTTTATTGTATGTATGACAGTAATAATTCTGAAGCTTAGGGCCTTCTCCTCGAGCTTCAACTCCAGTAAGTTACTATCCACTCAAAACTTAAAACTTTGTTTCCCAGTTGGAAATCTTCTGCCTTGGTCCAATCCCAAACATGCATTTGTTGTGGCTGAAAATCTTGAATTGAATATAGTCCTTTTTCCGCAACCTAAAATCTGATCTAAAACTAAAACAACACACAAAAATTTTCAAACCAACTTAATGAAAAACTAGCTGAAATTTGAAAACTAAAAAAGAAAAATGCTCAAAATCCTGAGCTTATTAGCACTCATCTACCTACTCAATCTACTATTCAACTGCTAGTTAGGTAAAATGAAATAACCAATGCAACCATTCAAGCATTATGTACTTTGATATATTTTGTTGCATTTTCTTGTTGATTATCAAAACTGTACTTTTGCAACCTATTAGAAACTTGTCAACAAATGAGAGGATAAGGAAACACTTGATTTTTTTTGTTGACTCTAGAAACTGTACAAAAGGATCTTCCAAAATATATACACTGATGTTTAACTGATCTAAAAAACTGTACATCTGTTCTGGATGGCCTCCATACCATGAATCTGAAATGTTAATTTCATCTTTGTCTCCCTGCAAACTTTCAGATAAGATTTGTGATGATATTCCTACTGATTGAAATGTTTGACTGTTGAATCCTTTATCATCTTGATTTTGAAAATCATACTTAGTTAATAGAGGAATGCTTTGAATGCCTTCAATATTCAACATATCTGCTATTGGATGCTGAAAAACTTGGGAAAATGGCTGCAACCTATAGCATATAGGTTTCCATGAGACTTCATAAGCTTCACCAAGTTTCTCATCCTTTTCATTAAATATGTTATACCACATTTACTTTAAACACTGAAATGATTCAAAAAATAGTGGTATGGAACTTTCTTGTGTCATTTGATCATTTATTTCAATGGGAACTGATAACTGCAATTGTGAAACTGAAAAATCTTGATCAATAGTTTCATTATCTTCTTTGTTGTCAATCACAATTCCTAAAGATTGCTGATTATTGATGGCATGATAGTTGTCTCTAATGAACTGAAATGAAGCAAAACAAAGAGGTAAATAACCTTCACTTATTTCCACATTTTCTGCTTTTTCTTTCTCACTCTCATGGTTTATCTGTATTGGTTGATCACTGTCTTCAATCTGCTGAAACTGAGTTTCTTCATCCCACAAACTAGCTTCTGATTGCTCTGTAAAGTTAGCTTGAGTTTGGAGAACATAACTATCATCATAATGATCATATTTAGGAAAATCATCAAAAGAAGGAATGTCATCAAACATACACATTAGATCAGCGGATTCCTCTTCCTCATATTGATCTGTAAAGTCATTTCCTGATCTATGATAATTGGAATTAGCAGGAATTTGTTCATGGTTATCAACCTCTTCTATTTCTTCATGGTGATTTTGAATAAAAAATTCTTCTTTCATAGTGATCTCCTGTGTTATTTCATCTAGTTTTCTTACCAAAAGGCTGAGTTTTACCTTTGCAATATTTTTCTTTTCCTCTTCTTCTTCTTTCAACTTTTCCTATTTGATTTGCAGATTAACTTCTACATCGACTGCAATGTTCTGCATCTGTACAAGTTTTTTTGGATCTCTTTCTTTTAATCGAAATTCTATTTCTGGATCAAAGGCACTTGGATAATGCAAGAGAGCTGAATCATGAGGAGGTCTAATATTTTTTGGCATTGAATAATAAACTTGATTAAATCTGTCAAAAAAATGTTGTATTGTTTCATTTGGATGTCTTTTTAATTGATTATATTCTTCCATGATCACAAAATGATTAACTTTGATTATCCATCTATCAAGGAAAAGTTTGATAAACTGCTGGAAATTTGAGATGCTAGCATTAAGCAGATTTTTGAACCAATTCTTTATTCTATTTTGCAAAGAAAGAGCAAAAAGTCTAATTTTAACATCATCTTCATCAATCTCAAATAAATCCAAATAATTTTCAAAACCTTGAATATGTTTTTGGGCAGTGATACCATTCTCTCCATCAAATCTAGGAAGATACCTGTAGTATTTTTTAGGAAAATCATGGAGTATAGGAGGTAAAATAAGGGTCTTATATCTATCTGGAACTTTATATGGCACGGGGATATGTACAGGGATTGTAAGATCAGTCTTGATTATTTGAGGCTTCTTAATTGGAAAATGATCATCATTAGATTCATAAGAAAGCTGCTCAAAGAGATTAGGAGAATTATTACTTACAATCTTCAAAAGAAAATAATTAAAAACTAATCTAAGATCTTCTATAAAATACAATATACATTGAAAAACTTTCTTAATGAGACAAAACATAATGTCTTGGATTAAGATCCAAGTTGAAAGCCTGATCTTTCCATATTGTTCTTTGAGGTTCATTCCTACAGTGGAGTCTTGATTGTGAAATGGATTTAGAGTCGCCAGGTGGATGATTTTAACCTTTGTGTGTCTGATCATTGTCCACCATCATAGATCAGATCTAAACCTGTAAAACAATTCTGAAGAAAAAGTTAGTTCTTTAGGAAACCAAATTTTGAGTATTTTATGATTATTTTGTTTTTTTATGAATTTTCAAAACAACTTCTATGATTTCTTTAAGAGGCTTTAGATATGAGATTTAAACTTTCTTAAAGATTTACTTTAACTAGAGGAACTGATCAAATGTTTGAAACAAAAGTTCAGTCCATAAACTAGACCGGTGATAGACTGAAGCGGCATTTATTTACTTCTGCAATTGCAAAGCAAAAGCAGTTTAAAAGGCTACCTGGCTAATCTCCAAGCTCCATCTGTAGTTTATAAAATAAACAATAGTAACAATGAAAATATTCAGGTCCCCAGTGGAGTCGCCACTTGTTATCACTCAGATTTTCCTTAAAGTTGTTGGAAGAGGAAAGGAGTCCGAGGTAACCACAAACCAACCTTCAGATATAGAATCTAGCCAATCTGTATCCAGAGAGGGCTCTCTCTTTAAAATTTAGCTTTGTTCTTAAAAAATATTAGGCTAGTTATAAGTCCATGGGTTTTGTTTAAATTTGAGTGGTGGAATTCAATAACTGAGGGCAAGATTGAGTGGTTCAGGGCATTAGACTATGGAGTCAAAAGATGGCTTCACAGGATTAAGTTTATCAACAAAAGATGGCTTTACAGGGCAAGATAGTCAAACCAAAGAACAATTTTAGATCTAAAGTGAATGAAATGGATTTAAAATGGATGAAAGGCAATTAAGAATCTTTCAACACATTCTCAAGAAAGAAATGGATTGATTATCAATAAAAAGTAATTAATTATTCTTTACTAAATAACCAAAGATGTATGAACTAGACAAACATGAGCAATTAAGAATTCACTGTTTAAACCAGTTTAGAAGAAAACATTTAGAATAATAACGACTGAAATCAGATTACACCTAAGTACTTTCTGATTTAATATTTTTCGTTAAATATTAAGATAATAAAACACAAATGATATTGTAAACAAATATAAAACTTCAAAACAGGGGATAGAGATGACTTATTGATCCTTCACTTGATACATGAATCCTGAGAAAAGTCTTCTGCCTCAATTCCTTGTCCATCTTGCTTCAAAAATTTCTCCAATAGCACTTTATTCCGAAATAGTCAATGTTACATCAAAGTCTAAGAATCCACCCCAAAATACTTCCAAGAGTGAAGTATTTATACAAATTCTAAACTAAAATATCTTGAAAAAATATCAATATTAGTTCACAAATCTCTCCAACTATTTTACATAAATAGAACTTAAGTAAAGGAAACTTAAACTAATGCATCTATTTGGCACTATTTCTTATGGATAGGTTATGAAAAAGAGGAGAATTCGAATTTGATCCAACTCTTAGTTGATGATGAGGCATCCAAGTCACTAACTGCTTCCTTTCTTTGTGCATTCTGCTCCAACAATTCTGCAAACTTGGGGTCCAATGATATATTTTTATTTCTAAATCCGTAATAGATAACTAAAAAGTGAACGAGGTTATTGTGGATTAATATGTTGGTGAGATAAACCTCTTTCAGTTTCCTAAAATTCCTCTCCAGCTGTGCACAATAGGCTCTGTAAACATATGTGTAAGACAAAGTTTTACAGAGTCTGAAAAATAGCCTATAAAGATGTGCATGTATCTCTCATTCTGAAATCACTGTGAAAAACGTGAGATAGGTGTTTGTAGATGGGTCTCTTAGGAACAAAAAACTCCTTCAGTTTTGTATGATGTATTTTTTATTTACCACAATATTCTCTGCAAAATGATGACTTAACTGGTATTTTCTGCAAAAAGTGCTTTCCAACATTGTTTAATATTTCCAAAACCATAATAGCTGTTAGAAACGTGAGAGAGGTTTTTGTAGATGGTCCTCTTAAGAACATAAACCTCCTTAATTTTTTCAAAATTCATCTTGGATTGATCACAATAGGTTCTGCAAAACAATGACTAAAACATTAAATTTCTGCAAAAATGTTCCTTCTTGTTGTGTTTTTCATCTTTTCACTTTTTTGTTCTTTTAACTGTTTTACTTTCACTTTAGATAAAATTCAATGTTGGTGAAAATATTTTCATCTCTTTTTACCATTTTACTGCCTCTGTAATTACTTTTACTGTTTTACCTTTGACTGCTCTGTAACTTCATTTTAACTTTCACTCTGACTTTTACCTGATACACTTTAACCACTGATACTCTTTAACTGTTCTTTACTGTGTCCTTTTACCTTCAATGTATAGTTTAGGTTTTTACTGTCTGTTTCAACAGTAAATTGTTTAATATCCTATTTCATTTGCTTGTCTTTCAACTGTATGTTTTATCTTCCATCTCTGTTTGAATAGATTTGATAACACTCTTAGAGTAAACAAGTCTTATGACTAGTATTAAGACTGTTTATCCAAGGATGTGGTCTTCTGATCACCTATAAAACAAAACAAATTGTTAAGAAAGCATTGGTTTGCAGGGGAGGTCAAAAAGGTTTCATTTGATGTTGAGAGGTCTGTGGAGTGAATCTAGAATGATTTTTGGGAGGTAAACCATGCTCGAATTGGTTAACAGAGGCTTCAGGTGGCGCAGCTGGGTTACAAAGGGTTTTACTGCACAATCAGGTGAAAATGAGCAACACTAGGGTGTTTGTGTTTAAACGGGTAAACGATTGATATTGGCGGGTAAGCTTTGAATGAATAGTGGACAAATGGCGCTGACTTGGCGATGTGAAGTTTTGTCGTTAGTGGGAGGCGGTAAGCGGTACGCGATCACATCGCTTTTGGGGAAAGGTGGTTTTGGGCAGAGGGCGAGCGATTCCATACAATGAACGCGTGGCGCATCACTATTCAGAAAACCTCTTGGCCATCGCGCGTTATCATTCAGACGAGGATGGCCAGCGATATGGATTATAACCGTTGATCTTGGATTGATTGATCGAACGGTCATCAGGAAGGCGAGATGGCAGGGATTTAATATAGCGGGCCCAATGTAATTTATTATGAATTAATTGCATCGGGGGCGTTTCTATTGGCGGATTAAGTTATTAATTAACCTGGAGAGTTAATTAATTCCTTCATATGGTGGAGTTTATTTAATTGGAAATTCAACCAATTAATTAAAGTTATATGGTTATTTTTCAACCAACGGGCGAGATATTATATTAATTGGGAATTATTAAAATAATACGGGAAAAATGTGAAAATTTATTTGGGAGTTATATACTATGTGTTAAAGTTAATATGAGCATGAAATGAAAAGCGCCAAGTTAAAACATTTCATGCATATATTCAAACTTAGGCTAGAGATGAAAAAGGGGGTTTTTTAGGTGTTGTTATGTATTTTCCTAAGTAAAGTAGGAATTTACATTTAGGAAATGAGTTTATGAAATCAAATGAATGGTTTATGGATGATTCTAAGTACTTAGGCTCTTAAATCATTGGGCCGAGGGTCCAGTCCCTCCAAAAGTCAGAGAAATGCTCTGAGCCCCTTTAATTTTCAAAGACCTTAATACTTCAAGTGGAATTAGTGAAATCTTTAGGGAAAAATGTGAATGGAAGTTAGTTATTTAACCTTGTCTTGCTTGAACTGCATCAAGTGAAATGTCTGTCTTATGCTTGTGATAAAAGTAAAAGTTAACACATCTAAAGACATTATCCATCACAAGTAATTCGGCAACACCATCTACCTACCCTCCCTACTTTAACCTAGCATTTTTCCTTCTTTATTTGGGTGCACTTAGACTGGCAAACCCTTATCAATCTTCTTTTTCTTTTACATGGCAAGCCTACCTAAGTTTACACTTATTACATCCAAGGGCTCAGATTAAACTGTTGAGCTCCTTTTTATTTACTCTACCTATCTACTTATCTGCCAAGATTAAACTGTTTGTCCAGATATTTATTCTCTATTCTACAAAGTCAGATGAACTAGCCAAGCTTAAACTGTTTGACTATCCATAAATTGTGGCATAGGATACAAGTTGCACACAATTTTGTTTATTACAGAAAATGAAATAGTAATGGCATTTAGACTTGCACACTTTCCTGGTCTATTTTTGTTTGGGGTTTATTTCTTTCACTTTTTTGACCATTTTATTCTTTTCACCCTTTGATTTTCTTTTAGGGTATACCCTCTTTACATTTTTTTAAATTTTTTATTTTTATTTTTAAATATGGAAAACCTTTGCAACCAGAAAAGGTATGAACATATTACATAGCTCATCAAGTCAATCATGAAATATGACACCTATTGGTATAGGAGTCTAACAAGAAGAACTTTCTGATTCACTATCCGAATAACAATGGGAATCATCTGAATCTGTGCAATTGCACCATTCATATGCATATTTAATTCCTCTTCAGAGGAATCTGAGGAATAGCTTTCAGAAGATGATGAAGTATGATAAAGTTGTTGTTGTTGGACTTGTTCTCTGAATGTAAATCTGGGACAATTTTCAGACTTATGGTTTTTTGAACCACATTTATAGCACATAATTGATCCCTCTATTTTCATAGTCCTTTTCTTCTTTGCTAATTCCTGTGACTTTTTTTCCTCTTTTTTTATTGGATTGATTTGCAATAGGACATCTATTTGATGTGTGTTATGGTTGTCCACAGAGCCAACATGTTAGCTTGTTCCATTGTTCTCTTTTCTGAGTTTCCAGATGAATATCTTTTGGCTGATAATAATGTGTTTTGGGGACATATTTGTAGTACCATTTCCTGGTCCCCTTATTTTTCTTTTGTCGGTACTCTTTGTATCTTTGCCTCTTTTGTTTCTTGGCCTTATTTTTGGCTTTTCTTCTTTTTACTATGGGATCATCTATAGATAGGCCATATTTGCTACAGTTGGATTTGTTATCTGGCATTCCGGATAATTTCTGCAAGGATTTGTTTACTTTCATATTTGTGCACAGACTTACAAGGACTCTGGTGATAATTCTATATATTTCTCCCCAAGTACAGGATTCAAAAGGAATTTGGAAAGCCTCTTGTTGCCTGAGATAGTCAACAAATTTTGAGGGCAAGTCTGCCAAATAAACTTACTTCCACACGATATTCTTGCTATCCCTGACTTCATATATTCTCTGGACCCAATCTCTATGATAATCTTCATACTGAGACATTTTATAGCATTTTAGGTTCATGAGAATCATCTCATGTTTATTTTCAAGCTCAATCTCACCTCCACACCTGTGTTCTAAAATGAGTGAAGTCAATGCTCCAATCATATTACTTTGTGGACTCCCATCAGGATTATAGATGATGTCTGCCCCTTCATCTTTTAAAATTTCATTTTCCATATTTGTCACTGATGCTAGTGATGTTTCTGTTTCCTACCATCTTAGTAATGTTCCAGTAAAACACTAGATGATAGATTTTCATGCTTCTACCTCATTTTTTCCTTTGAGACACATGAGTTTGTATTTAGTGAACATTAAATCTATCATTTTCCTAATTTGGCCAACGCTAAGGTTATCAATATTCCATTCTCTATGAGATTCAGGATGGAAATTGTGCATTTATGGGAGCTTACCTTTTCCACTAAGGTCAGGCGCAGAATATCTGGTGTATTGGCTTTCAAGAGGTTCATAGATGGGGAACAGATGTGGATCTGAGCTTTCTAGGATTTCAGGTTCTTTGAACAAGGAAGAAATAGTTATGGGCTCATATTTTTCTTCTGTTGATTCTTTTGGAAACATATGGGGAAACTTTTGAACAAGTTTTACAGGATGTTGAATATTTACAAATATTTTAAGAAGATAAGAAGCAGGAATGGGTTTGTCTTTTGGGGCTATATGCATTTTATCAAATCTCTCAGTTAAATCTTCAATAAGCCGTTGAGTAGAATGCATTCCAATCTCTACCTTCTTTTCAACATCTTCAATTTTTGATCGAGATTCTATGACAAAACCCTTCAATACTGTATTGGAATAATTTACATCATTCATAGATCTATTAATGTTATTTACAGAAACTTGTAAGCTATCAAATTGTTCTTTGATCACAGTAGTTTTAACACAATTCATTTCTTGTCCCTTAACTGTTGTGTTTGTCCAATTTATTTGTTCACTGGCATTTTGTATGCTACCATCAATTCCAAGGGAATTTTCATCCTTTAAAAATAAAGGAATTGTTTTTGCACAATTTTGTGCTTCTCCCAAGATGATTCCTTTATAGTGAGGAAAGGTGGTAGAAGTTTCAACTTTACTGCCATCAATGACAGTCCAAGAGTGCTTTGTTGAAGATGATTCATCTTCTACCATATGTATGTCTGATGGTTAAAATTTATTCTTCCATTCATAGAAAGGCAACTAAGTATTTGTCTTTGTCATGTGTGCTTTCCATTCTTCTGACATCTTGATTTTTTCTTGGTGTGGAGAACCAACATTGAAAGCATTTGATTCTAGATGAGTATATAGATCCAAATTTAGCATGCTATTTATCCACTAGGTATCTACTATATGTTTTTTACATCCTTCCATAATGGAGAAAAATTTATGCATCTTACGCTTGTATGGATTTTTACAATCTTCAGGGACAAAATTTTCAAATCTGGACAGGGGAATCAACTCATCAAGATGTTCAAGGTATCCTAGCCCATAATTTGGCATATTCATTGGTCTCATCTTGCTGAACACCTCTTTGAGACACGGATCTTCATTCTCAAGTGAAGGAAGTTCATGGATCATAACTATATAGTCAACATCATGTGGAAATGGGATGTCGGAACATTTAGGATTTGGACAAGGAGTAACAGAAGTTGTCGAAAGAGATTCTCCAGTCCTAAGATGACGATTTTGATGGATGACAAGTTCAGCAAGGCTAGTGAGATTTACTTTGCTTTTGCAATTTGGGCATATTACTTGAAGAGAGGAAAAATTTACAAGCTGAGCAAACTCAAAAAAATAAACATCAGTACAATTTACAGATGATAGGTGAGAAGTAGCAGTATCAACTTCCAGAGGATTTATATACAGGGATGAAGCTTTACAGGCTTGATCAATTCTTATGCGGTCTATAGTGGATCTTATGGGGAAAGACACGACAACAGAGGAAAGGCCTTCTTCAATATTGGCAGAAGTGATACTTTGCAATGTAGGAGGCTTTGGATTTTCTATAATCCAATGTTTTGGAAAGCTCAAATCTTCCCATTTGATGATATGGTGTTCTATTTTTTCTATTTTGGGCATTAGTTAGAAAAATCACACTGGATTTGGATTCTTTGTTAGGGGCATGAAGAACTACAGGATAGAGGGTGTTGGTGTGTCTGAAACAACCACGGGTTTGAATGGAAATATTATTTCTCTTCTTTTCATATCAAATCCAGTTTTTTGAATTTCGACCTGTATAATTTATTTGATGTGCTCATAAAATACATAAACAGAGAAATTTGGGTAGCAATCAAACTACACTGGTCCATTAGACAATGGAGCTACTATCTCGCTGATTAATGAATCTAAATACTTATTAGGGGTCATGTCTCTTACTGTGGCAAGAAAAAATGTATTCAAACCTCTATGTGTTAGGGCATTGATCCCTATCCTTATACACTCCAAATGAAGATATTTAGTTCCTATCCTCTTGGCCTCTTTCTAGAGTTGTTTAGGATCTAGCAAGGGAATTGTCTGGACAACATCAGAATTTTCTTGAATTTGACTAATTCTTCCTTTAATGGAAATTCCGATTACTGCTTTGAGATGGAACATAGACCAATCTGCATAAACTTCTGAAAAATTTATGCTAGGTAAACACCATCTAGGTGCTTGCTGACTCTCTAAATACTCAAGTTCTGTTGAGTTCATGACTCTTTTAGATGAAGAAGGAAACATATCTCTTAAAGGATTTTCTTCTGCATTTTCTCTGTCTTCAATTTCTCTAAAAGAAACTGATCATTTAGCATTCTCCATTTCTATTTGATTTTAGGGTTTATGAGCACTAACCACAATGAAACAGATGTTACCAACTCTGATACCAATTTGCTGCAGGGGCTTCTAAGAAGCTTTCACTTTCAGCACTTCGGCCTTGTTGAGTCTCTCCTTTGTAAGCAATACACAAACCATTACACGAACCCGTACATGAACCTCTGGACTTTCACACTCTATAGTCCTTTATGTGACCTCCTGCCTTTAACGGACTAGTGTTACTCAGACCTCGACGAACTTCCAGCGAACCTCAAGTGAACTTCTTGTCTCACAGATACTACCTCAACAAATCATTTTAACAGAAATAGAAAAATTACTCATATGCGGAAATACACTTCAGAAATGGATACTTCTTTTATTAAGATCAAAATTTTTTTATAGAAAGATATAATTCTTTTACAGAGATTGACTATTCAGGAATTTATCAAATATTGCGACTTGATTAAACAAGAAGTGATCTGAAGGCTTCCTGGCCTTTCATAGACACAGCCTTAGAACTTTGACACAAAAACCAGACTTAAAAACCTAGGAATCTGGCCACTTTAGTTTCTCACCAGAGCTCACACTCTAATGTGCAGAATTCTCATATTTGAACTTCTAAAAGACAAAGGCAAGAACTCCTTCGTGACGTGAGAAGATCGAACAGCAGTTCGCAGATGCAGAGCAGGAAGGAATAATCTCACACTTCAATCTTCGACTCAAGAACTCAAAAACTCAGACTCTAAACTCCAACTCTGAATACCTCTAATGAGCCTTACCCACTTCCTTATATATGGAAGCTAAGGGGACAAACATTTGACAATCGGAAGACAGATTCGTGTACTATTTTCCATCAGTCATGGAGATGTGGGGTCAAACCCCACCATATGTCGGAGAAGTGCTCTAGGTCTTCGACCGGGAAAGAATCTAAGTACAGGCTTGTACAGTAAAATATTTACACTGTGGAGGATTTTTACCAGAAAGCCCACGAGAAAACTGGTGACTGTTAGTCTGTGACTAGACATCACTTACACAGTGGATGCTTTTTGGAAAAGTGCACTAGAACCATAATTATTGATCTCCGAGAGGTGTGGTCCTCGGAAATCGGAATCGATTGTATCTGACAGCATCCCATGCCTTGGTGTAGATTCTTCGTACAATCATCGGTTTTCTCAACACTATTTTGTGTTTGATTTTAGTCATTACCAACCATTCAGTGTGTCTTTTCATAAATTGTTCGAGGATATCATAGTCATGGTAATAATTTAGATCCCCAACGATTTTACATGGAGAGTGCCAACATTTTGCCATAGGGCCACAAATACTATAGTCATATTGGAAATCAAATTCAAAATAAAGTGGATCGATAGCAGTTTTGTTGAGGTCGTAATCATTCCACCAATTTTTTAGCCATTCACCATGCTTGTTTCTTTGAGTAGTCCATGTAGATTCAAACTTTACTTTAGTGTAATCTGTCTCATTTTTCCCATCAACATTCATGATATCCCACCATAATTTTGTATAATCAGAAAAATTATAGATGGTATCTAGAAAGATAATGTATGGATTTCCTTGAGGCCACATTTCTGGCATATCATACCAAGTAGGAACCCTCGTATGGTTTATGGAAAAATACTTGTGATAGACTCTTCTCTCACTACTTCCTTCTGTCTAGATGACACTTATATCATTGAAATTTTTTCTCAAGGCTTCTTCAGCCAAGTGTGCAAAAAGCATACTCCTTTCATATACCATGTCATGTATCCATTTACCACCTTTGGGGTACACTTTCCTTTCTAGAACTAGGTGTTGTATATCCGTATGAGGCTGAAGATTTTCATCTAAGATCTTTATGTTTCTTAGCTACCAAGTAGGTTTCCACTTTGAACAGTATTCTCTCTAGTCTTGGGCCTCTGGAATACTTCTTAAGATCTCTGTATGTTGGGATGGATCCCACTCTGTTACTATCACCATGATAGTGTCTTTCTGGCTTAAGTATTCTCTACTTAGAAATTAAGGCAAACAATTTTTCTCACCTTTAATATGTTCGACATCAAAGTTTAAATTTGCAAATAGAAGCTGCCATCTAGCAAACTTTTGTTCTCCAGGTTTCTTGATATCTTTACTGAGCACCTTTTTCAAAGCAGATGCATCAGTTCTTAAAAGAAACCTCTTATGGAGAAGATGGATATCAAATTTTTCAATGCAGTTCCATGCTGCTTTGACTTCTTTCTAAATTGTGGAGTAATTATTTTCAGAAGGACTCCATGTTCTTGAAACAAACTGTACAATTTTCTCTTCTCCTTCCTTTTTCTGCTTTAGGATTCCTCCCCAACCGACATCACTAACATCTATTTCAACAATTTTAAAAGAATATTCATCAGCAATATTCAGAACAGGAAGAGTTTTTACCTTGTTTTTAATTCTTTTAACTACTTCTGTGACTGTTGTCATCCATGGATGTGGATGCTTCTGTAGTCTTTGATTGAGAAAATTTAGATCCTTAGCACAATATTTTTAAAATATTCTCATGTAATTTAAGCAACCTAAAAATCTCTGCAATTGAGTTTTTTTCGTGATGATGTCTAGGAATTTATCAGCAAATTACATAGCATGTTTTTGCAGAGAGATCTGCCCATCTTTGATTGTATGTCCTAGGAATTTGATAGTGATATGGAGTAGTTCAATCTTTTTCTTGTTGAGTAGCAATCTGTTACTTTTGACCAGCTGTGAAAACTTTTGAACATGTTTGAAATGTTCATGGACATTTTTGGAGAATATAAGCACGTCATCAATATATACAATTAACCAATGAAAATATGGTTTAAAAATTGTATCCATGACCCTTTTGGAATTTGGACGGTGCATGTTTGAGTCTAAAAGGCATCACATTCCATTCATAGTACCCTGCAGGGACCCTAAAAGCTGTTTTGAATTTATCAGCTTCCTTAATTGCAACTTGCCAGAATCCTGATTTCATATCAAATTTTGAAAATACTTTAGCTCCTACTATTCTGGCTAAGAGGTTACTTTTGTTGGAAATACTGATTAGGGGGGGGGGTGAATCAGTATTTCTTTCAATTAGAGCATTAGTTAATCTTCAATTGTTATCAGTGTTTGTACAATGATAGCAGCAAACAAGAGGAACACAAATGCACATATATTTTAAGGTGGAAACCCACTCCAGGACAAAAACCACCTAATTCTTTTCTAATAATTTTTTAATATTCAACTCTAATTTAAAATAAAGCTCCAACTTCCTAGAATCTAGAAAAGCATTCTTCTCTAGCTCCCACTGGATGGACGCTCCAACGCCTGAGATTATTCAGTAGTCAAATGAATGGATGCCCCAACATCCAATGAGCTACAACTCACCCTAGCACCACCCTACCACCCTATAGAAGAATAAAAGAAGAATGGACTCCTGTACTAAGGAAAATGGTCCACTTTACAATGATATAGAATGATGCAGAAGAAGAAGATATACTAGACCATAACCCCAAATTTGACACAACCACCTAATGATGATCCTCGACCTTCCAACACTGCTTCTTCAACCCTTGGTAGATAGACACTAGTACAATTTGTACAATAACATATTTACAATGACTAAGTACAATGATACCTTTACAATGATTGTATGCAGTGCTGCCCACTTGAAGACTTCATATGATGAACTTCTTGCTGCTGTTATGCACCTTGGTTGCTGCTCTTGTCATGCTACCCTCTATTGCACCTTGCTTTTCTTTTTTGTCTTAGAAATTTTGGTCCTTTGCAACCCTTGACAACACATGATCTAGCTTTTTCTTGCCTTCTAGGAGCTCGATATTGAATCTGGTGTATATTTGTTATTTCAGATCCTCAATATCTAATTTTCGTTCATGTAGTAGTCCTCTGAGTCTTCTTTCCAATGCCATAGGTCTGACCCAATTTTGATTCTTCAATAAAGAGCTATGCCCAATCTCTCACAATGCCCTAATTATGGACTGTTTCAGAAGAGCACAATTGTACGGCGTGCCACGTGTCACTATTTCTTCATTTGGATCTGAAATTGATAGAGAAAAAAGTACAGACTATGCACTATCTGCCAATTGTTATGGAATTCGAATCCGATACTCAAAGAGAGAGTTATGACAATTTTACCATGGTCACTTCTTTGAGATGAATTTCAGGAGCCTGCAAAGACCCTGACTTCCACAGATCATATCTCCAAAAATATTGCGCACCTTGATCTAAAATATTTACTGCATCTTCCTCAGGACTTCGGCTTTGCCTCATAAAAAATTCAGCTTCTGAACCTTCGTAGAAAACATTTTAGAGCGAAAATGCCACGATGACCTGTTTCAGATGACCGAATCCCTTGCATAAGGAGGAAATGAAGATCACAATTTATATGAATGCTTAAGATGAGAGGGGCTTCAACAAGTGAACGTGGGAGGTGTTTTAGGAGCATAAAAAATATTAATTATGACTTTTCAATGACCCATTCCCCAACCCCATGGGGTTTTATCCCACTAACTGGGGGTACAAACTTCAAACATGAATATCTCTCAAACCGTGAAGAATTACATGGCGTGCCATATATCAATGGAAACATATTGACAAGTAGAAACCATCAAAATCATTATTGACCCAGAATATATTAATTTGGTAGGTCAAAATTCCCATGCAATATTGGGTTAGCCCCTGGTGCTGCTTGGGTTGACATCAATGACAACTGCTGATCAACAATCTCCCCCTTTGGCATTGATGGCAACACAAGTACTCCCCCTGCGATCATGACACCTCTTCCTACAACATTCTCTTCCACTTTGACATCATCGACAAAGGGTAACTCCCCCTGAAACACAACCATCCTGCGGACCTATACACACTTCCACTCCCGCTGACACACAACCGTCCTGTAGAACTGTACACAGTTCCACTCCCCTTGACACACAACCATCCTGAAGACCTGTAATCTAATGAGAAATTGGGAGAATCCCAAGCTTTTGGCAAAGATATTCCAATGTTGGTGAATATTTAATATGTGATTCTTTTGGTGCTACTTAGAATCTTGCTACTTGTCCAACTGCTTGCATAACATCTGGTCGGGAGGCTGTTACACATAGAAGACTACTAATCATAGATCTGTACAAACTTTGATCCACATCATTAGATGAGTCTTCTATTCTCAATTTGCAACCTGTTACCATTGGAGTAAGGATGGGTTTGCAATATTCCATTTTAAATTTCTTTAGAATTTCCTTGATGTACTTGGCTTGACATATAAATATTCCTTTCTCTTGTTGAGATATTTGAAGCACTAAGAAGTATGTCAGCTCACCAAGTAAAGACATCTTGAAATCGCTTTGCACCTTTGTAGCAAACTTCTTACTTAGTCGATCATCATTGCTACCAATTATTATATCATCCTCTTTAGCTATTAGACATGCTTTAGTTGCTTCATCCAAAACATATATGTCATTTGGATCTCGACTTGCTGTAGCCACAATTTCACCATACACGCCTTTCTTGATTTCACATTTCGTGGAGTTGAATAGTATTGTGTGTCCTTGATCACATACTTGTCCAACACTGAGCAGATTGTGATTCATGTTTTCAACCAATAGAACATTCTTGGCTGGAGCATATTTTCTT